>JARKHS020010587.1:0-89854 GCA_030143305.2 Amblyomma americanum | reverse complement strand
CTCTTCGACGACTTGTAAAATTGATGCTCGTGAATCTTGTTAGTTTCGATCTAAAACCATGTATCCCGTTGTTTTGAGCCGGAATACAAGTTTTCGTGAAGCTCTGAGAGAAAAAGTTTACACCTTTCTCTCCTCTACTCTTCGACGACTTGTAAAATCGATGCTCGTGAATCTTGCAAGTTTCGATCTAAAACCATGTATCCCGTTGTTTTGAGCCGGAATACAAGTTTTCGTGAAGTTCTGAGAGAAAAAGTTTACACCTTTCTCTCCTCTACTCTTCGACGACTTGTAAAATCGATGCTCGTGAATATTGCTAGTTTCTATCTGAAACGATGTATCCCGTTGTTTTGAGCCGGAATACAAGATTTAGCGCAGTCCTGAGAGAAAAATTTTTCACCATTCTCTTCTACTCTTCGACGACTTGTAAAATTGATGCTCGTGAATCTTGTTAGTTTCTATCTAAAACGATGTATCCCGTTGTTTTGAGCCGGAATACAAGTTTTCGTGAAGTTCTGAGAGAAAAAGTTTACACCATTCTCTTCTACTCTTCGACGACTTGTAAAATTGATGCTCGTGAATCTTGTTAGTTTCGATCTAAAACCATGTATCCCGTTGTTTTGAGCCGGAATACAAGTTTTCGTGAAGCTCTGAGAGAAAAAGTTTACACCTTTCTCTCCTCTACTCTTCGACGACTTGTAAACTCGATGCTCGTGAATCTTGTTAGTTTCGATCTAAAACCATGTATCCCGTTGTTTTGTGCCGGAATACAAGTTTTCGTGAAGTTCTGAGAGAAAAAGTTTACACCTTTCTCTCCTCTACTCTTGGACGACTTGTAAAATCGATGCTCATGAATCTTGCTAGTTTCGATCTAAAACCATGTATCCCGTTGTTTGGAGCCGGAATACAAGTTTTCGTGAAGTTCTGAGAGAAGACGTTTACACCTTTCTCTCCTCTACTCTTCAACGACTTGTAAAATCGATGCTCGTGAATCTTGTTAGTTTCGATCTAAAACCATGTATCCCGTTGTTTTGAGACGGAATACAAGTTTTCGTGAAGTTCTGAGAGAAAAAGTTTACACCTTTCTCTCGTCTACTCTTGGTCGACTTGTAAAATCGATGCTCGTGAATCTTGTTAGTTTCGATCTAAAACCATGTATTACGTTGTTTTGAGCCGGAATACAAGTTTTCGCGCAGTTCTGAGAGAAAACGTTTACACCTTTCTCTCGTCTACTCTTGGACGACTTGTAAAATCGATGCTCGTGAATCTTGCTAGTTTCGATCTAAAACCATGTATCCCGTTGTTTTGAGCCGGAATACAAGTTTTCGTGAAGTTCTGAGAGAAAAAGTTTACACCTTTCTCTCCTCTACTCTTCGACGACTTGTAAAATCGATGCTCGTGAATATTGCTAGTTTATATCTAAAACGATGTATCCCGTTGTTTTGAGCCGGAATACAAATTTTCGCGCAGTTCTGAGAGAAAAAGTTTACACCTTTCTCTCCTCTACTCTTCGACGACTTGTAAAATCGATGCTCGTGAATATTGCTAGTTTCTATCTAAAACGATGTATCCCGTTGTTTTGAGCAGGAATACAAGTTTTCGCGCAGTTCTGAGAGAAAAAGTTTACACCTTTCTCTCGTCTACAAACGATGTATCCCGTTGTTTTGAGCCGGAATACAAGTTTTCGTGAAGTTCTGAGAAAAAAAGTTTACACCTTTCTCTCGTCTACTCTTGGACGACTTGTAAAATCGATGCTCGTGAATCTTGTTAGTTTCGATCTTAAACCATATATCCCGTTGTTTTGAGCCGGAATACAAGTTTTCGCGCAGTTCTGAGAGAAAAAGTTTACACCTTTCTCTCGTCTACTCTTGGACGACTTGTAAAATCGATGCTCGTGAATCTTGCTAGTTTCGATCTAAAACCATGTATCCCGTTGTTTTGAGCCGGAATACAAGTTTTCGTGAAGTTCTGAGAGAAAAAGTTTACACCTTTCTCTCCTCTACTCTTCGACGACTTGTAAAATCGATGCTCGTGAATATTGCTAGTTTATATCTAAAACGATGTATCCCGTTGTTTTGAGCCGGAATACAAATTTTCGCGCAGTTCTGAGAGAAAAAGTTTACACCTTTCTCTCCTCTACTCTTCGACGACTTGTAAAATCGATGCTCGTGAATATTGCTAGTTTCTATCTAAAACGATGTATCCCGTTGTTTTGAGCCGGAATACAAGTTTTCGCGCAGTTCTGAGAGAAAAAGTTTACACCTTTCTCTCGTCTACAAACGATGTATCCCGTTGTTTTGAGCCGGAATACAAGTTTTCGTGAAGTTCTGAGAAAAAAAGTTTACACCTTTCTCTCGTCTACTCTTGGACGACTTGTAAAATCGATGCTCGTGAATCTTGTTAGTTTCGATCTAAAACCATGTATCCCGTTGTTTTGAGCCGGAATACAAGTTTTCGCGCAGTTCTGAGAGAAAAAGTTTACACCTTTCTCTCGTCTACTCTTGGACGACTTGTAAAATCGATGCTCGTGAATCTTGCTAGTTTCGATCTAAAACCATGTATCCCGTTGTTTTGAGCCGGAATACAAGTTTTCGTAAAGTTCTGAGAGAAAAAGTTTACACCTTTCTCTCCTCTACTCTTCGACGACTTGTAAATTCGATGCTCGTGAATCTTGTTAGTTTCGATCTAAAACCACGTATCCCGTTGGTTTGAGCCGGAATACAAGTTTTCGTGAAGTTCTGAGAGAAATAGTTTACACCTTTCTCTCGTCTACTCTTGGACGACTTGTAAAATCGATGCTCGTGAATGTTGTTAGTTTCGATCTAAAACCATGTATCCCGTTGTTTTGAGCCGGAATACAAGTTTTCGCGCAGTTCTGAGAGAAAAAGTTTACACCTTTCTCTCGTCTACTCTTGGACGACTTGTAAAATCGATGCTCGTGAATCTTGCTAGTTTCGATCTAAAACCATGTATCCCGTTGTTTTGAGCCGGAATACAAGTTTTCGTGAAGTTCTGAGAGAAAAAGTTTACACCTTTCTCTCCTCTACTCTTCGACGACTTGTAAAATCGATGCTCGTGAATATTGCTAGTTTATATCTAAAACGATGTATCCCGTTGTTTTGAGCCGGAATACAAATTTTCGCGCAGTTCTGAGAGAAAAAGTTTACACCTTTCTCTCCTCTACTCTTCGACGACTTGTAAAATCGATGCTCGTGAATATTGCTAGTTTCTATCTAAAACGATGTATCCCGTTGTTTTGAGCCGGAATACAAGTTTTCGCGCAGTTCTGAGAGAAAAAGTTTACACCTTTCTCTCGTCTACAAACGATGTATCCCGTTGTTTTGAGCCGGAATACAAGTTTTCGTGAAGTTCTGAGAAAAAAAGTTTACACCTTTCTCTTGTCTACTCTTGGACGACTTGTAAAATCGATGCTCGTGAATCTTGTTAGTTTCGATCTAAAACCATGTATCCCGTTGTTTTGAGCCGGAATACAAGTTTTCGCGCAGTTCTGAGAGAAAAAGTTTACACCTTTCTCTCGTCTACTCTTGGACGACTTGTAAAATCGATGCTCGTGAATCTTGCTAGTTTCGATCTAAAACCATGTATCCCGTTGTTTTGAGCCGGAATACAAGTTTTCGCGCAGTTCTGAGAGAAAAAGTTTACACCTTTCTCTCCTCTACTCTTCGACGACTTGTAAAATCGATGCTCGTGAATATTGCTAGTTTCTATCTAAAACGATGTATCCCGTTGTTTTGAGCCGGAATACAAATTTTCGCGCAGTTCTGAGAGAAAAAGTTTACACCTTTCTCTCGTCTACTCTTCGACGACTTGTAAAATCGATGCTCGTGAATATTGCTAGTTTCTATCTAAAACGATGTATCCCGTTGTTTTGAGCCGGAATACAAGATTTAGCGCAGTCCTGAGAGAAAAATTTTACACCATTCTCTTCTACTCTTCGACGACTTGTAAAATTGATGCTCGTGAATCTTGTTAGTTTCTATCTAAAACGATGTATCCCGTTGTTTTGAGCCGGAATACAAGTTTTCGTGAAGTTCTGAGAGAAAAAGTTTACACCATTCTCTTCTACTCTTCGACGACTTGTAAAATTGATGCTCGTGAATCTTGTTAGTTTCGATCTAAAACCATGTATCCCGTTGTTTTGAGCCGGAATACAAGTTTTCGTGAAGCTCTGAGAGAAAAAGTTTACACCTTTCTCTCCTCTACTCTTCGACGACTTGTAAAATCGATGCTCGTGAATCTTGCTAGTTTCGATCTAAAACCATGTATCCCGTTGTTTTGAGCCGGAATACAAGTTTTCGTGAAGTTCTGAGAGAAAAAGTTTACACCTTTCTCTCCTCTACTCTTCGACGACTTGTAAAATCGATGCTCGTGAATATTGCTAGTTTCTATCTAAAACGATGTATCCCGTTGTTTTGAGCCGGAATACAAGTTTTCGCGCAGTTCTGAGAGAAAAAGTTTACACCTTTCTCTCTCTACTCTTCGACGACTTGTAAAATCGATGCTCGTGAATCTTGTTAGTTTCGATCTAAAACCATGTATCCCGTTGTTTTGAGCCGGAATACAAGTTTTCGTGAAGTTCTGAGAGAAAAAGTTTACACCATTCTCTTCTACTCTTCGACGACTTGTAAAATTGATGCTCGTGAATCTTGTTAGTTTCGATCTAAAACCATGTATCCCGTTGTTTTGAGCCGGAATACAAGTTTTCGTGAAGCTCTGAGAGAAAAAGTTTACACCTTTCTCTCCTCTACTCTTGGACGACTTGTAAAATCGATGCTCGTGAATCTTGCTAGTTTCGATCTAAAACCATGTATCCCGTTGTTTTGAGCCGGAATACAAGTTTTCGTGAAGTTCTGAGAGAAGACGTTTACACCTTTCTCTCCTCTACTCTTCGACGACTTGTAAAATCGATGCTCGTGAATCTTGTTAGTTTCGATCTAAAACCATGTATCCCGTTGTTTTGAGACGGAATACAAGTTTTCGTGAAGTTCTGAGAGAAAAAGTTTACACCTTTCTCTCGTCTACTCTTGGACGACTTGTAAAATCGATGCTCGTGAATCTTGTTAGTTTCGATCTAAAACCATGTATCCCGTTGTTTTGAGCCGGAATACAAGTTTTCGCGCAGTTCTGAGAGAAAAAGTTTACACCTTTCTCTCGTCTACTCTTGGACGACTTGTAAAATCGATGCTCGTGAATCTTGCTAGTTTCGATCTAAAACCATGTATCCCGTTGTTTTGAGCCGGAATACAAGTTTTCGTGAAGTTCTGAGAGAAAAAGTTTACACCTTTCTCTCCTCTACTCTTCGACGACTTGTAAAATCGATGCTCGTGAATATTGCTAGTTTCTATCTAAAACCATGTATCCCGTTGTTTTGAGCCGGAATACAAGTTTTCGCGCAGTTCTGAGAGAAAAAGTTTACACCTTTCTCTCCTCTACTCTTCGACGACTTGTAAAATCGATGCTCGTGAATATTGCTAGTTTCTATCTAAAACGATGTATCCCGTTGTTTTGAGCCGGAATACAAGTTTTCGCGCAGTTCTGAGAGAAAAAGTTTACACCTTTCTCTCGTCTACTCTTCGACGACTTGTAAAACGATGCTCGTGAATAGCGATCTAAAACAGTATCCCGTTGTTTTGAGCCGGAATACAAGTTTTCGTGAAGTTCTGAGAGAAAAAGTTTACACCTTTCTCTCGTCTACTCTTGGACGACTTGTAAAATCGATGCTCGTGAATCTTGTTAGTTTCGATCTAAAACCATGTATCCCGTTGTTTTGAGCCGGAATACAAGTTTTCGCGCAGTTCTGAGAGAAAAAGTTTACACCTTTCTCTCGTCTACTCTTGGACGACTTGTAAAATCGATGCTCGTGAATCTTGCTAGTTTCGATCTAAAACCATGTATCCCGTTGTTTTGAGCCGGAATACAAGTTTTCGTGAAGTTCTGAGAGAAAAAGTTTACACCTTTCTCTCCTCTACTCTTCGACGACTTGTAAAATCGATGCTCGTGAATCTTGTTAGTTTCGATCTAAAACCATGTATCCCGTTGTTTTGAGCCGGAATACAAGTTTTCGTGAAGTTCTGAGAGAAAAAGTTTACACCTTTCTCTCGTCTACTCTTGGACGACTTGTAAAATCGATGCTCGTGAATGTTGTTAGTTTCGATCTAAAACCATGTATCCCGTTGTTTTGAGCCGGAATACAAGTTTTCGCGCAGTTCTGAGAGAAAAAGTTTACACCTTTCTCTCGTCTACTCTTGGACGACTTGTAAAATCGATGCTCGTGAATCTTGCTAGTTTCGATCTAAAACCATGTATCCCGTTGTTTTGAGCCGGAATACAAGTTTTCGTGAAGTTCTGAGAGAAAAAGTTTACACCTTTCTCTCCTCTACTCTTCGACGACTTGTAAAATCGATGCTCGTGAATCTTGTTAGTTTCGATCTAAAACCATGTATCCCGTTGTTTTGAGCCGGAATACAAGTTTTCGTGAAGTTCTGAGAGAAAAAGTTTACACCTTTCTCTCCTCTACTCTTCGACGACTTGTAAAATCGATGCTCGTGAATCTTGCTAGTTTCGATCTAAAACCATGTATCCCGTTGTTTTGAGCCGGAATACAAGTTTTCGTGAAGTTCTGAGAGAAAAAGTTTACACCTTTCTCTCCTCTACTCTTCGACGACTTGTAAAATCGATGCTCGTGAATCTTGCTAGTTTCGATCTAAAACCATGTATCCCGTTGTTTTGAGCCGGAATACAAGTTTTCGTGAAGTTCTGAGAGAAAAAGTTTACACCTTTCTCTCGTCTACTCTTCGACGACTTGTAAAATCGATGCTCGTGAATCTTGCTAGTTTCGATCTAAAACCATGTATCCCGTTGTTTTGAGCCGGAATACAAGTTTTCGTGAAGTTCTGAGAGAAAAAGTTTACACCTTTCTCTCCTCTACTCTTCGACGACTTGTAAAATCGATGCTCGTGAATCTTGCTAGTTTCGATCTAAAACGATGTATCCCGTTGTTTTGAGCCGGAATACAAGTTTTCGCGCAGTTCTGAGAGAAAAAGTTTACACCTTTCTCTCGTCTACTCTTCGACGACTTGTAAAATCGATGCTCGTGAATCTTGCTAGTTTCGATCTAAAACCATGTATCCCGTTGTTTTGAGCCGGAATACAAGTTTTCGTGAAGTTCTGAGAGAAAAAGTTTACACCTTTCTCTCCTCTACTCTTCGACGACTTGTAAAATCGATGCTCGTGAATCTTGTTAGTTTCGATCTAAAACCATGTATCCCGTTGTTTTGAGCCGGAATACAAGTTTTCGTGAAGTTCTGAGAGAAAAAGTTTACACCATTCTCTTCTACTCTTCGACGACTTGTAAAATCGATGCTCGTGAATCTTGTTAGTTTCGATCTAAAACCATGTATCCCGTTGTTTTGAGCCGGAATACAAGTTTTCGTGAAGTTCTGAGAGAAAAAGTTTACACCTTTCTCTCCTCTACTCTTCGACGACTTGTAAAATCGATGCTCGTGAATCTTGTTAGTTTCGATCTAAAACCATGTATCCCGTTGTTTTGAGCCGGAATACAAGTTTTCGTGAAGTTCTGAGAGAAAAAGTTTACACCTTTCTCTCCTCTACTCTTCGACGACTTGTAAAATCGATGCTCGTGAATCTTGCTAGTTTCGATCTAAAACCATGTATCCCGTTGTTTTGAGCCGGAATACAAGTTTTCGTGAAGTTCTGAGAGAAAAAGTTTACACCTTTCTCTCCTCTACTCTTCGACGACTTGTAAAATCGATGCTCGTGAATCTTGTTAGTTTCGATCTAAAACCATGTATCCCGTTGTTTTGAGCCGGAATACAAGTTTTCGCGCAGTTCTGAGAGAAAAAGTTTACACCTTTCTCTCGTCTACTCTTGGACGACTTGTAAAATCGATGCTCGTGAATCTTGCTAGTTTCGATCTAAAACCATGTATCCCGTTGTTTTGAGCCGGAATACAAGTTTTCGTGAAGTTCTGAGAGAAAAAGTTTACACCTTTCTCTCGTCTACTCTTCGACGACTTGTAAAATCGATGCTCGTGAATCTTGTTAGTTTCGATCTAAAACCATGTATCCCGTTGTTTTGAGCCGGAATACAAGTTTTCGTGAAGTTCTGAGAGAAAAAGTTTACACCTTTCTCTCCTCTACTCTTCGACGACTTGTAAAATCGATGCTCGTGAATCTTGCTAGTTTCGATCTAAAACCATGTATCCCGTTGTTTTGAGCCGGAATACAAGTTTTCGTGAAGTTCTGAGAGAAAAAGTTTACACCTTTCTCTCGTCTACTCTTGGACGACTTGTAAAATCGATGCTCGTGAATCTTGTTAGTTTCGATCTAAAACCATGTATCCCGTTGTTTTGAGCCGGAATACAAGTTTTCGCGCAGTTCTGAGAGAAAAAGTTTACACCTTTCTCTCGTCTACTCTTGGACGACTTGTAAAATCGATGCTCGTGAATCTTGCTAGTTTCGATCTAAAACCATGTATCCCGTTGTTTTGAGCCGGAATACAAGTTTTCGTGAAGTTCTGAGAGAAAAAGTTTACACCTTTCTCTCCTCTACTCTTCGACGACTTGTAAAATCGATGCTCGTGAATCTTGTTAGTTTCGATCTAAAACCATGTATCCCGTTGTTTTGAGCCGGAATACAAGTTTTCGTGAAGTTCTGAGAGAAAAAGTTTACACCTTTCTCTCGTCTACTCTTGGACGACTTGTAAAATCGATGCTCGTGAATCTTGTTAGTTTCGATCTAAAACCATGTATCCCGTTGTTTTGAGCCGGAATACAAGTTTTCGCGCAGTTCTGAGAGAAAAAGTTTACACCTTTCTCTCGTCTACTCTTGGACGACTTGTAAAATCGATGCTCGTGAATCTTGCTAGTTTCGATCTAAAACCATGTATCCCGTTGTTTTGAGCCGGAATACAAGTTTTCGTGAAGTTCTGAGAGAAAAAGTTTACACCTTTCTCTCCTCTACTCTTCGACGACTTGTAAAATCGATGCTCGTGAATCTTGCTAGTTTCGATCTAAAACCATGTATCCCGTTGTTTTGAGCCGGAATACAAGTTTTCGTGAAGTTCTGAGAGAAAAAGTTTACACCTTTCTCTCCTCTACTCTTCGACGACTTGTAAAATCGATGCTCGTGAATCTTGTTAGTTTCGATCTAAAACCATGTATCCCGTTGTTTTGAGCCGGAATACAAGTTTTCGTGAAGTTCTGAGAGAAAAAGTTTACACCTTTCTCTCGTCTACTCTTCGACGACTTGTAAAATCGATGCTCGTGAATCTTGCTAGTTTCGATCTAAAACCATGTATCCCGTTGTTTTGAGCCGGAATACAAGTTTTCGTGAAGTTCTGAGAGAAAAAGTTTACACCTTTCTCTCCTCTACTCTTCGACGACTTGTAAAATCGATGCTCGTGAATCTTGTTAGTTTCGATCTAAAACCATGTATCCCGTTGTTTTGAGCCGGAATACAAGTTTTCGTGAAGTTCTGAGAGAAAAAGTTTACACCTTTCTCTCGTCTACTCTTCGACGACTTGTAAAATCGATGCTCGTGAATCTTGCTAGTTTCGATCTAAAACCATGTATCCCGTTGTTTTGAGCCGGAATACAAGTTTTCGTGAAGTTCTGAGAGAAAAAGTTTACACCTTTCTCTCTCTACTCTTCGACGACTTGTAAAATCGATGCTCGTGAATCTTGTTAGTTTCGATCTAAAACCATGTATCCCGTTGTTTTGAGCCGGAATACAAGTTTTCGTGAAGTTCTGAGAGAAAAAGTTTACACCTTTCTCTCTCTACTCTTCGACGACTTGTAAAATCGATGCTCGTGAATCTTGTTAGTTTCGATCTAAAACCATGTATCCCGTTGTTTTGAGCCGGAATACAAGTTTTCGTGAAGTTCTGAGAGAAAAAGTTTACACCTTTCTCTCGTCTACTCTTCGACGACTTGTAAAATCGATGCTCGTGAATCTTGCTAGTTTCGATCTAAAACCATGTATCCCGTTGTTTTGAGCCGGAATACAAGTTTTCGTGAAGTTCTGAGAGAAAAAGTTTACACCTTTCTCTCGTCTACTCTTCGACGACTTGTAAAATCGATGCTCGTGAATCTTGTTAGTTTCGATCTAAAACCATGTATCCCGTTGTTTTGAGCCGGAATACAAGTTTTCGTGAAGTTCTGAGAGAAAAAGTTTACACCTTTCTCTCGTCTACTCTTGGACGACTTGTAAAATCGATGCTCGTGAATCTTGCTAGTTTCGATCTAAAACCATGTATCCCGTTGTTTTGAGCCGGAATACAAGTTTTCGTGAAGTTCTGAGAGAAAAAGTTTACACCTTTCTCTCCTCTACTCTTCGACGACTTGTAAAATCGATGCTCGTGAATCTTGTTAGTTTCGATCTAAAACCATGTATCCCGTTGTTTTGAGCCGGAATACAAGTTTTCGTGAAGTTCTGAGAGAAAAAGTTTACACCTTTCTCTCGTCTACTCTTGGACGACTTGTAAAATCGATGCTCGTGAATCTTGTTAGTTTCGATCTAAAACCATGTATCCCGTTGTTTTGAGCCGGAATACAAGTTTTCGCGCAGTTCTGAGAGAAAAAGTTTACACCTTTCTCTCGTCTACTCTTGGACGACTTGTAAAATCGATGCTCGTGAATCTTGCTAGTTTCGATCTAAAACCATGTATCCCGTTGTTTTGAGCCGGAATACAAGTTTTCGTGAAGTTCTGAGAGAAAAAGTTTACACCTTTCTCTCCTCTACTCTTCGACGACTTGTAAAATCGATGCTCGTGAATCTTGCTAGTTTCGATCTAAAACCATGTATCCCGTTGTTTTGAGCCGGAATACAAGTTTTCGTGAAGTTCTGAGAGAAAAAGTTTACACCTTTCTCTCCTCTACTCTTCGACGACTTGTAAAATCGATGCTCGTGAATCTTGTTAGTTTCGATCTAAAACCATGTATCCCGTTGTTTTGAGCCGGAATACAAGTTTTCGTGAAGTTCTGAGAGAAAAAGTTTACACCTTTCTCTCGTCTACTCTTGGACGACTTGTAAAATCGATGCTCGTGAATCTTGCTAGTTTCGATCTAAAACCATGTATCCCGTTGTTTTGAGCCGGAATACAAGTTTTCGTGAAGTTCTGAGAGAAAAAGTTTACACCTTTCTCTCGTCTACTCTTGGACGACTTGTAAAATCGATGCTCGTGAATCTTGCTAGTTTCGATCTAAAACCATGTATCCCGTTGTTTTGAGCCGGAATACAAGTTTTCGTGAAGTTCTGAGAGAAAAAGTTTACACCTTTCTCTCCTCTACTCTTCGACGACTTGTAAAATCGATGCTCGTGAATCTTGCTAGTTTCGATCTAAAACCATGTATCCCGTTGTTTTGAGCCGGAATACAAGTTTTCGCGCAGTTCTGAGAGAAAAAGTTTACACCTTTCTCTCGTCTACTCTTCGACGACTTGTAAAATCGATGCTCGTGAATCTTGCTAGTTTCGATCTAAAACCATGTATCCCGTTGTTTTGAGCCGGAATACAAGTTTTCGTGAAGTTCTGAGAGAAAAAGTTTACACCTTTCTCTCGTCTACTCTTCGACGACTTGTAAAATCGATGCTCGTGAATCTTGCTAGTTTCGATCTAAAACCATGTATCCCGTTGTTTTGAGCCGGAATACAAGTTTTCGTGAAGTTCTGAGAGAAAAAGTTTACACCTTTCTCTCCTCTACTCTTCGACGACTTGTAAAATCGATGCTCGTGAATCTTGTTAGTTTCGATCTAAAACCATGTATCCCGTTGTTTTGAGCCGGAATACAAGTTTTCGTGAAGTTCTGAGAGAAAAAGTTTACACCTTTCTCTCGTCTACTCTTCGACGACTTGTAAAATCGATGCTCGTGAATCTTGTTAGTTTCGATCTAAAACCATGTATCCCGTTGTTTTGAGCCGGAATACAAGTTTTCGTGAAGTTCTGAGAGAAAAAGTTTACACCTTTCTCTCGTCTACTCTTGGACGACTTGTAAAATCGATGCTCGTGAATCTTGCTAGTTTCGATCTAAAACCATGTATCCCGTTGTTTTGAGCCGGAATACAAGTTTTCGTGAAGTTCTGAGAGAAAAAGTTTACACCTTTCTCTCGTCTACTCTTCGACGACTTGTAAAATCGATGCTCGTGAATCTTGCTAGTTTCGATCTAAAACCATGTATCCCGTTGTTTTGAGCCGGAATACAAGTTTTCGTGAAGTTCTGAGAGAAAAAGTTTACACCTTTCTCTCCTCTACTCTTCGACGACTTGTAAAATCGATGCTCGTGAATCTTGTTAGTTTCGATCTAAAACCATGTATCCCGTTGTTTTGAGCCGGAATACAAGTTTTCGTGAAGTTCTGAGAGAAAAAGTTTACACCTTTCTCTCGTCTACTCTTCGACGACTTGTAAAATCGATGCTCGTGAATCTTGCTAGTTTCGATCTAAAACCATGTATCCCGTTGTTTTGAGCCGGAATACAAGTTTTCGTGAAGTTCTGAGAGAAAAAGTTTACACCTTTCTCTCCTCTACTCTTCGACGACTTGTAAAATCGATGCTCGTGAATCTTGTTAGTTTCGATCTAAAACCATGTATCCCGTTGTTTTGAGCCGGAATACAAGTTTTCGTGAAGTTCTGAGAGAAAAAGTTTACACCTTTCTCTCGTCTACTCTTGGACGACTTGTAAAATCGATGCTCGTGAATCTTGCTAGTTTCGATCTAAAACCATGTATCCCGTTGTTTTGAGCCGGAATACAAGTTTTCGTGAAGTTCTGAGAGAAAAAGTTTACACCTTTCTCTCCTCTACTCTTCGACGACTTGTAAAATCGATGCTCGTGAATCTTGCTAGTTTCGATCTAAAACCATGTATCCCGTTGTTTTGAGCCGGAATACAAGTTTTCGTGAAGTTCTGAGAGAAAAAGTTTACACCTTTCTCTCCTCTACTCTTCGACGACTTGTAAAATCGATGCTCGTGAATCTTGTTAGTTTCGATCTAAAACCATGTATCCCGTTGTTTTGAGCCGGAATACAAGTTTTCGTGAAGTTCTGAGAGAAAAAGTTTACACCTTTCTCTCGTCTACTCTTGGACGACTTGTAAAATCGATGCTCGTGAATCTTGTTAGTTTCGATCTAAAACCATGTATCCCGTTGTTTTGAGCCGGAATACAAGTTTTCGTGAAGTTCTGAGAGAAAAAGTTTACACCTTTCTCTCGTCTACTCTTGGACGACTTGTAAAATCGATGCTCGTGAATCTTGCTAGTTTCGATCTAAAACCATGTATCCCGTTGTTTTGAGCCGGAATACAAGTTTTCGTGAAGTTCTGAGAGAAAAAGTTTACACCTTTCTCTCCTCTACTCTTCGACGACTTGTAAAATCGATGCTCGTGAATCTTGCTAGTTTCGATCTAAAACCATGTATCCCGTTGTTTTGAGCCGGAATACAAGTTTTCGTGAAGTTCTGAGAGAAAAAGTTTACACCTTTCTCTCCTCTACTCTTCGACGACTTGTAAAATCGATGCTCGTGAATCTTGCTAGTTTCGATCTAAAACCATGTATCCCGTTGTTTTGAGCCGGAATACAAGTTTTCGTGAAGTTCTGAGAGAAAAAGTTTACACCTTTCTCTCGTCTACTCTTCGACGACTTGTAAAATCGATGCTCGTGAATCTTGTTAGTTTCGATCTAAAACCATGTATCCCGTTGTTTTGAGCCGGAATACAAGTTTTCGTGAAGTTCTGAGAGAAAAAGTTTACACCTTTCTCTCGTCTACTCTTGGACGACTTGTAAAATCGATGCTCGTGAATCTTGCTAGTTTCGATCTAAAACCATGTATCCCGTTGTTTTGAGCCGGAATACAAGTTTTCGTGAAGTTCTGAGAGAAAAAGTTTACACCTTTCTCTCCTCTACTCTTCGACGACTTGTAAAATCGATGCTCGTGAATCTTGCTAGTTTCGATCTAAAACCATGTATCCCGTTGTTTTGAGCCGGAATACAAGTTTTCGTGAAGTTCTGAGAGAAAAAGTTTACACCTTTCTCTCCTCTACTCTTCGACGACTTGTAAAATCGATGCTCGTGAATCTTGTTAGTTTCGATCTAAAACCATGTATCCCGTTGTTTTGAGCCGGAATACAAGTTTTCGTGAAGTTCTGAGAGAAAAAGTTTACACCTTTCTCTCGTCTACTCTTCGACGACTTGTAAAATCGATGCTCGTGAATCTTGCTAGTTTCGATCTAAAACCATGTATCCCGTTGTTTTGAGCCGGAATACAAGTTTTCGTGAAGTTCTGAGAGAAAAAGTTTACACCTTTCTCTCGTCTACTCTTCGACGACTTGTAAAATCGATGCTCGTGAATCTTGTTAGTTTCGATCTAAAACCATGTATCCCGTTGTTTTGAGCCGGAATACAAGTTTTCGTGAAGTTCTGAGAGAAAAAGTTTACACCTTTCTCTCGTCTACTCTTCGACGACTTGTAAAATCGATGCTCGTGAATCTTGTTAGTTTCGATCTAAAACCATGTATCCCGTTGTTTTGAGCCGGAATACAAGTTTTCGTGAAGTTCTGAGAGAAAAAGTTTACACCTTTCTCTCCTCTACTCTTCGACGACTTGTAAAATCGATGCTCGTGAATCTTGCTAGTTTCGATCTAAAACCATGTATCCCGTTGTTTTGAGCCGGAATACAAGTTTTCGTGAAGTTCTGAGAGAAAAAGTTTACACCTTTCTCTCCTCTACTCTTCGACGACTTGTAAAATCGATGCTCGTGAATCTTGTTAGTTTCGATCTAAAACCATGTATCCCGTTGTTTTGAGCCGGAATACAAGTTTTCGTGAAGTTCTGAGAGAAAAAGTTTACACCTTTCTCTCGTCTACTCTTCGACGACTTGTAAAATCGATGCTCGTGAATCTTGTTAGTTTCGATCTAAAACCATGTATCCCGTTGTTTTGAGCCGGAATACAAGTTTTCGTGAAGTTCTGAGAGAAAAAGTTTACACCTTTCTCTCGTCTACTCTTCGACGACTTGTAAAATCGATGCTCGTGAATCTTGCTAGTTTCGATCTAAAACCATGTATCCCGTTGTTTTGAGCCGGAATACAAGTTTTCGTGAAGTTCTGAGAGAAAAAGTTTACACCTTTCTCTCCTCTACTCTTCGACGACTTGTAAAATCGATGCTCGTGAATCTTGTTAGTTTCGATCTAAAACCATGTATCCCGTTGTTTTGAGCCGGAATACAAGTTTTCGTGAAGTTCTGAGAGAAAAAGTTTACACCTTTCTCTCGTCTACTCTTGGACGACTTGTAAAATCGATGCTCGTGAATCTTGCTAGTTTCGATCTAAAACCATGTATCCCGTTGTTTTGAGCCGGAATACAAGTTTTCGTGAAGTTCTGAGAGAAAAAGTTTACACCTTTCTCTCCTCTACTCTTCGACGACTTGTAAAATCGATGCTCGTGAATCTTGTTAGTTTCGATCTAAAACCATGTATCCCGTTGTTTTGAGCCGGAATACAAGTTTTCGTGAAGTTCTGAGAGAAAAAGTTTACACCTTTCTCTCGTCTACTCTTCGACGACTTGTAAAATCGATGCTCGTGAATCTTGTTAGTTTCGATCTAAAACCATGTATCCCGTTGTTTTGAGCCGGAATACAAGTTTTCGTGAAGTTCTGAGAGAAAAAGTTTACACCTTTCTCTCGTCTACTCTTCGACGACTTGTAAAATCGATGCTCGTGAATCTTGCTAGTTTCGATCTAAAACCATGTATCCCGTTGTTTTGAGCCGGAATACAAGTTTTCGTGAAGTTCTGAGAGAAAAAGTTTACACCTTTCTCTCGTCTACTCTTCGACGACTTGTAAAATCGATGCTCGTGAATCTTGCTAGTTTCGATCTAAAACCATGTATCCCGTTGTTTTGAGCCGGAATACAAGTTTTCGTGAAGTTCTGAGAGAAAAAGTTTACACCTTTCTCTCCTCTACTCTTCGACGACTTGTAAAATCGATGCTCGTGAATCTTGCTAGTTTCGATCTAAAACCATGTATCCCGTTGTTTTGAGCCGGAATACAAGTTTTCGTGAAGTTCTGAGAGAAAAAGTTTACACCTTTCTCTCGTCTACTCTTCGACGACTTGTAAAATCGATGCTCGTGAATCTTGCTAGTTTCGATCTAAAACCATGTATCCCGTTGTTTTGAGCCGGAATACAAGTTTTCGCGAAGTTCTGAGAGAAAAAGTTTACACCTTTCTCTCGTCTACTCTTCGACGACTTGTAAAATCGATGCTCGTGAATCTTGCTAGTTTCGATCTAAAACCATGTATCCCGTTGTTTTGAGCCGGAATACAAGTTTTCGTGAAGTTCTGAGAGAAAAAGTTTACACCTTTCTCTCGTCTACTCTTGGACGACTTGTAAAATCGATGCTCGTGAATCTTGTTAGTTTCGATCTAAAACCATGTATCCCGTTGTTTTGAGCCGGAATACAAGTTTTCGCGCAGTTCTGAGAGAAAAAGTTTACACCTTTCTCTCGTCTACTCTTGGACGACTTGTAAAATCGATGCTCGTGAATCTTGCTAGTTTCGATCTAAAACCATGTATCCCGTTGTTTTGAGCCGGAATACAAGTTTTCGTGAAGTTCTGAGAGAAAAAGTTTACACCTTTCTCTCCTCTACTCTTCGACGACTTGTAAAATCGATGCTCGTGAATCTTGCTAGTTTCGATCTAAAACCATGTATCCCGTTGTTTTGAGCCGGAATACAAGTTTTCGTGAAGTTCTGAGAGAAAAAGTTTACACCTTTCTCTCCTCTACTCTTCGACGACTTGTAAAATCGATGCTCGTGAATCTTGTTAGTTTCGATCTAAAACCATGTATCCCGTTGTTTTGAGCCGGAATACAAGTTTTCGTGAAGTTCTGAGAGAAAAAGTTTACACCTTTCTCTCGTCTACTCTTGGACGACTTGTAAAATCGATGCTCGTGAATCTTGTTAGTTTCGATCTAAAACCATGTATCCCGTTGTTTTGAGCCGGAATACAAGTTTTCGCGCAGTTCTGAGAGAAAAAGTTTACACCTTTCTCTCGTCTACTCTTGGACGACTTGTAAAATCGATGCTCGTGAATCTTGCTAGTTTCGATCTAAAACCATGTATCCCGTTGTTTTGAGCCGGAATACAAGTTTTCGTGAAGTTCTGAGAGAAAAAGTTTACACCTTTCTCTCCTCTACTCTTCGACGACTTGTAAAATCGATGCTCGTGAATCTTGCTAGTTTCGATCTAAAACCATGTATCCCGTTGTTTTGAGCCGGAATACAAGTTTTCGCGCAGTTCTGAGAGAAAAAGTTTACACCTTTCTCTCGTCTACTCTTCGACGACTTGTAAAATCGATGCTCGTGAATCTTGCTAGTTTCGATCTAAAACCATGTATCCCGTTGTTTTGAGCCGGAATACAAGTTTTCGCGCAGTTCTGAGAGAAAAAGTTTACACCTTTCTCTCGTCTACTCTTCGACGACTTGTAAAATCGATGCTCGTGAATCTTGCTAGTTTCGATCTAAAACCATGTATCCCGTTGTTTTGAGCCGGAATACAAGTTTTCGTGAAGTTCTGAGAGAAAAAGTTTACACCTTTCTCTCCTCTACTCTTCGACGACTTGTAAAATCGATGCTCGTGAATCTTGCTAGTTTCGATCTAAAACCATGTATCCCGTTGTTTTGAGCCGGAATACAAGTTTTCGTGAAGTTCTGAGAGAAAAAGTTTACACCTTTCTCTCGTCTACTCTTGGACGACTTGTAAAATCGATGCTCGTGAATCTTGCTAGTTTCGATCTAAAACCATGTATCCCGTTGTTTTGAGCCGGAATACAAGTTTTCGTGAAGTTCTGAGAGAAAAAGTTTACACCTTTCTCTCCTCTACTCTTCGACGACTTGTAAAATCGATGCTCGTGAATCTTGCTAGTTTCGATCTAAAACCATGTATCCCGTTGTTTTGAGCCGGAATACAAGTTTTCGTGAAGTTCTGAGAGAAAAAGTTTACACCTTTCTCTCCTCTACTCTTCGACGACTTGTAAAATCGATGCTCGTGAATCTTGTTAGTTTCGATCTAAAACCATGTATCCCGTTGTTTTGAGCCGGAATACAAGTTTTCGTGAAGTTCTGAGAGAAAAAGTTTACACCTTTCTCTCGTCTACTCTTGGACGACTTGTAAAATCGATGCTCGTGAATCTTGCTAGTTTCGATCTAAAACCATGTATCCCGTTGTTTTGAGCCGGAATACAAGTTTTCGTGAAGTTCTGAGAGAAAAAGTTTACACCTTTCTCTCCTCTACTCTTCGACGACTTGTAAAATCGATGCTCGTGAATCTTGCTAGTTTCGATCTAAAACCATGTATCCCGTTGTTTTGAGCCGGAATACAAGTTTTCGTGAAGTTCTGAGAGAAAAAGTTTACACCTTTCTCTCCTCTACTCTTCGACGACTTGTAAAATCGATGCTCGTGAATCTTGTTAGTTTCGATCTAAAACCATGTATCCCGTTGTTTTGAGCCGGAATACAAGTTTTCGTGAAGTTCTGAGAGAAAAAGTTTACACCTTTCTCTCGTCTACTCTTCGACGACTTGTAAAATCGATGCTCGTGAATCTTGTTAGTTTCGATCTAAAACCATGTATCCCGTTGTTTTGAGCCGGAATACAAGTTTTCGCGAAGTTCTGAGAGAAAAAGTTTACACCTTTCTCTCGTCTACTCTTGGACGACTTGTAAAATCGATGCTCGTGAATCTTGCTAGTTTCGATCTAAAACCATGTATCCCGTTGTTTTGAGCCGGAATACAAGTTTTCGTGAAGTTCTGAGAGAAAAAGTTTACACCTTTCTCTCCTCTACTCTTCGACGACTTGTAAAATCGATGCTCGTGAATCTTGCTAGTTTCGATCTAAAACCATGTATCCCGTTGTTTTGAGCCGGAATACAAGTTTTCGTGAAGTTCTGAGAGAAAAAGTTTACACCTTTCTCTCCTCTACTCTTCGACGACTTGTAAAATCGATGCTCGTGAATCTTGTTAGTTTCGATCTAAAACCATGTATCCCGTTGTTTTGAGCCGGAATACAAGTTTTCGTGAAGTTCTGAGAGAAAAAGTTTACACCTTTCTCTCGTCTACTCTTCGACGACTTGTAAAATCGATGCTCGTGAATCTTGCTAGTTTCGATCTAAAACCATGTATCCCGTTGTTTTGAGCCGGAATACAAGTTTTCGTGAAGTTCTGAGAGAAAAAGTTTACACCTTTCTCTCGTCTACTCTTGGACGACTTGTAAAATCGATGCTCGTGAATCTTGCTAGTTTCGATCTAAAACCATGTATCCCGTTGTTTTGAGCCGGAATACAAGTTTTCGCGCAGTTCTGAGAGAAAAAGTTTACACCTTTCTCTCGTCTACTCTTCGACGACTTGTAAAATCGATGCTCGTGAATCTTGCTAGTTTCGATCTAAAACCATGTATCCCGTTGTTTTGAGCCGGAATACAAGTTTTCGTGAAGTTCTGAGAGAAAAAGTTTACACCTTTCTCTCCTCTACTCTTCGACGACTTGTAAAATCGATGCTCGTGAATCTTGTTAGTTTCGATCTAAAACCATGTATCCCGTTGTTTTGAGCCGGAATACAAGTTTTCGTGAAGTTCTGAGAGAAAAAGTTTACACCTTTCTCTCGTCTACTCTTCGACGACTTGTAAAATCGATGCTCGTGAATCTTGCTAGTTTCGATCTAAAACCATGTATCCCGTTGTTTTGAGCCGGAATACAAGTTTTCGTGAAGTTCTGAGAGAAAAAGTTTACACCTTTCTCTCCTCTACTCTTGGACGACTTGTAAAATCGATGCTCGTGAATCTTGCTAGTTTCGATCTAAAACCATGTATCCCGTTGTTTTGAGCCGGAATACAAGTTTTCGTGAAGTTCTGAGAGAAAAAGTTTACACCTTTCTCTCCTCTACTCTTCGACGACTTGTAAAATCGATGCTCGTGAATCTTGCTAGTTTCGATCTAAAACCATGTATCCCGTTGTTTTGAGCCGGAATACAAGTTTTCGTGAAGTTCTGAGAGAAAAAGTTTACACCTTTCTCTCCTCTACTCTTCGACGACTTGTAAAATCGATGCTCGTGAATCTTGTTAGTTTCGATCTAAAACCATGTATCCCGTTGTTTTGAGCCGGAATACAAGTTTTCGTGAAGTTCTGAGAGAAAAAGTTTACACCTTTCTCTCGTCTACTCTTCGACGACTTGTAAAATCGATGCTCGTGAATCTTGCTAGTTTCGATCTAAAACCATGTATCCCGTTGTTTTGAGCCGGAATACAAGTTTTCGCGAAGTTCTGAGAGAAAAAGTTTACACCTTTCTCTCGTCTACTCTTCGACGACTTGTAAAATCGATGCTCGTGAATCTTGCTAGTTTCGATCTAAAACCATGTATCCCGTTGTTTTGAGCCGGAATACAAGTTTTCGTGAAGTTCTGAGAGAAAAAGTTTACACCTTTCTCTCGTCTACTCTTGGACGACTTGTAAAATCGATGCTCGTGAATCTTGTTAGTTTCGATCTAAAACCATGTATCCCGTTGTTTTGAGCCGGAATACAAGTTTTCGCGAAGTTCTGAGAGAAAAAGTTTACACCTTTCTCTCGTCTACTCTTGGACGACTTGTAAAATCGATGCTCGTGAATCTTGCTAGTTTCGATCTAAAACCATGTATCCCGTTGTTTTGAGCCGGAATACAAGTTTTCGTGAAGTTCTGAGAGAAAAAGTTTACACCTTTCTCTCCTCTACTCTTCGACGACTTGTAAAATCGATGCTCGTGAATCTTGCTAGTTTCGATCTAAAACCATGTATCCCGTTGTTTTGAGCCGGAATACAAGTTTTCGTGAAGTTCTGAGAGAAAAAGTTTACACCTTTCTCTCCTCTACTCTTCGACGACTTGTAAAATCGATGCTCGTGAATCTTGCTAGTTTCGATCTAAAACCATGTATCCCGTTGTTTTGAGCCGGAATACAAGTTTTCGTGAAGTTCTGAGAGAAAAAGTTTACACCTTTCTCTCCTCTACTCTTCGACGACTTGTAAAATCGATGCTCGTGAATCTTGTTAGTTTCGATCTAAAACCATGTATCCCGTTGTTTTGAGCCGGAATACAAGTTTTCGTGAAGTTCTGAGAGAAAAAGTTTACACCTTTCTCTCCTCTACTCTTCGACGACTTGTAAAATCGATGCTCGTGAATCTTGCTAGTTTCGATCTAAAACCATGTATCCCGTTGTTTTGAGCCGGAATACAAGTTTTCGTGAAGTTCTGAGAGAAAAAGTTTACACCTTTCTCTCGTCTACTCTTCGACGACTTGTAAAATCGATGCTCGTGAATCTTGCTAGTTTCGATCTAAAACCATGTATCCCGTTGTTTTGAGCCGGAATACAAGTTTTCGTGAAGTTCTGAGAGAAAAAGTTTACACCTTTCTCTCCTCTACTCTTCGACGACTTGTAAAATCGATGCTCGTGAATCTTGTTAGTTTCGATCTAAAACCATGTATCCCGTTGTTTTGAGCCGGAATACAAGTTTTCGTGAAGTTCTGAGAGAAAAAGTTTACACCTTTCTCTCCTCTACTCTTCGACGACTTGTAAAATCGATGCTCGTGAATCTTGTTAGTTTCGATCTAAAACCATGTATCCCGTTGTTTTGAGCCGGAATACAAGTTTTCGTGAAGTTCTGAGAGAAAAAGTTTACACCTTTCTCTCGTCTACTCTTGGACGACTTGTAAAATCGATGCTCGTGAATCTTGCTAGTTTCGATCTAAAACCATGTATCCCGTTGTTTTGAGCCGGAATACAAGTTTTCGTGAAGTTCTGAGAGAAAAAGTTTACACCTTTCTCTCCTCTACTCTTCGACGACTTGTAAAATCGATGCTCGTGAATCTTGCTAGTTTCGATCTAAAACCATGTATCCCGTTGTTTTGAGCCGGAATACAAGTTTTCGTGAAGTTCTGAGAGAAAAAGTTTACACCTTTCTCTCCTCTACTCTTCGACGACTTGTAAAATCGATGCTCGTGAATCTTGTTAGTTTCGATCTAAAACCATGTATCCCGTTGTTTTGAGCCGGAATACAAGTTTTCGTGAAGTTCTGAGAGAAAAAGTTTACACCTTTCTCTCGTCTACTCTTGGACGACTTGTAAAATCGATGCTCGTGAATCTTGTTAGTTTCGATCTAAAACCATGTATCCCGTTGTTTTGAGCCGGAATACAAGTTTTCGCGCAGTTCTGAGAGAAAAAGTTTACACCTTTCTCTCGTCTACTCTTGGACGACTTGTAAAATCGATGCTCGTGAATCTTGCTAGTTTCGATCTAAAACCATGTATCCCGTTGTTTTGAGCCGGAATACAAGTTTTCGTGAAGTTCTGAGAGAAAAAGTTTACACCTTTCTCTCCTCTACTCTTCGACGACTTGTAAAATCGATGCTCGTGAATCTTGCTAGTTTCGATCTAAAACCATGTATCCCGTTGTTTTGAGCCGGAATACAAGTTTTCGTGAAGTTCTGAGAGAAAAAGTTTACACCTTTCTCTCCTCTACTCTTCGACGACTTGTAAAATCGATGCTCGTGAATCTTGCTAGTTTCGATCTAAAACCATGTATCCCGTTGTTTTGAGCCGGAATACAAGTTTTCGTGAAGTTCTGAGAGAAAAAGTTTACACCTTTCTCTCGTCTACTCTTCGACGACTTGTAAAATCGATGCTCGTGAATCTTGTTAGTTTCGATCTAAAACCATGTATCCCGTTGTTTTGAGCCGGAATACAAGTTTTCGTGAAGTTCTGAGAGAAAAAGTTTACACCTTTCTCTCGTCTACTCTTGGACGACTTGTAAAATCGATGCTCGTGAATCTTGCTAGTTTCGATCTAAAACCATGTATCCCGTTGTTTTGAGCCGGAATACAAGTTTTCGTGAAGTTCTGAGAGAAAAAGTTTACACCTTTCTCTCCTCTACTCTTCGACGACTTGTAAAATCGATGCTCGTGAATCTTGCTAGTTTCGATCTAAAACCATGTATCCCGTTGTTTTGAGCCGGAATACAAGTTTTCGTGAAGTTCTGAGAGAAAAAGTTTACACCTTTCTCTCCTCTACTCTTCGACGACTTGTAAAATCGATGCTCGTGAATCTTGTTAGTTTCGATCTAAAACCATGTATCCCGTTGTTTTGAGCCGGAATACAAGTTTTCGTGAAGTTCTGAGAGAAAAAGTTTACACCTTTCTCTCGTCTACTCTTGGACGACTTGTAAAATCGATGCTCGTGAATCTTGCTAGTTTCGATCTAAAACCATGTATCCCGTTGTTTTGAGCCGGAATACAAGTTTTCGCGCAGTTCTGAGAGAAAAAGTTTACACCTTTCTCTCGTCTACTCTTCGACGACTTGTAAAATCGATGCTCGTGAATCTTGCTAGTTTCGATCTAAAACCATGTATCCCGTTGTTTTGAGCCGGAATACAAGTTTTCGTGAAGTTCTGAGAGAAAAAGTTTACACCTTTCTCTCCTCTACTCTTCGACGACTTGTAAAATCGATGCTCGTGAATCTTGCTAGTTTCGATCTAAAACCATGTATCCCGTTGTTTTGAGCCGGAATACAAGTTTTCGCGCAGTTCTGAGAGAAAAAGTTTACACCTTTCTCTCGTCTACTCTTCGACGACTTGTAAAATCGATGCTCGTGAATATTGCTAGTTTCTATCTAAAACGATGTATCCCGTTGTTTTGAGCCGGAATACAAGTTTTCGCGCAGTTCTGAGAGAAAAAGTTTACACCTTTCTCTCGTCTACTCTTCGACGACTTGTAAAATCGATGCTCGTGAATCTTGCTAGTTTCGATCTAAAACCATGTATCCCGTTGTTTTGAGCCGGAATACAAGTTTTCGTGAAGTTCTGAGAGAAAAAGTTTACACCTTTCTCTCGTCTACTCTTCGACGACTTGTAAAATCGATGCTCGTGAATCTTGTTAGTTTCGATCTAAAACCATGTATCCCGTTGTTTTGAGCCGGAATACAAGTTTTCGTGAAGTTCTGAGAGAAAAAGTTTACACCTTTCTCTCGTCTACTCTTGGACGACTTGTAAAATCGATGCTCGTGAATCTTGCTAGTTTCGATCTAAAACCATGTATCCCGTTGTTTTGAGCCGGAATACAAGTTTTCGTGAAGTTCTGAGAGAAAAAGTTTACACCTTTCTCTCCTCTACTCTTCGACGACTTGTAAAATCGATGCTCGTGAATCTTGCTAGTTTCGATCTAAAACCATGTATCCCGTTGTTTTGAGCCGGAATACAAGTTTTCGTGAAGTTCTGAGAGAAAAAGTTTACACCTTTCTCTCCTCTACTCTTCGACGACTTGTAAAATCGATGCTCGTGAATCTTGCTAGTTTCGATCTAAAACCATGTATCCCGTTGTTTTGAGCCGGAATACAAGTTTTCGTGAAGTTCTGAGAGAAAAAGTTTACACCTTTCTCTCGTCTACTCTTCGACGACTTGTAAAATCGATGCTCGTGAATCTTGTTAGTTTCGATCTAAAACCATGTATCCCGTTGTTTTGAGCCGGAATACAAGTTTTCGTGAAGTTCTGAGAGAAAAAGTTTACACCTTTCTCTCGTCTACTCTTGGACGACTTGTAAAATCGATGCTCGTGAATCTTGCTAGTTTCGATCTAAAACCATGTATCCCGTTGTTTTGAGCCGGAATACAAGTTTTCGTGAAGTTCTGAGAGAAAAAGTTTACACCTTTCTCTCGTCTACTCTTCGACGACTTGTAAAATCGATGCTCGTGAATCTTGTTAGTTTCGATCTAAAACCATGTATCCCGTTGTTTTGAGCCGGAATACAAGTTTTCGTGAAGTTCTGAGAGAAAAAGTTTACACCTTTCTCTCCTCTACTCTTCGACGACTTGTAAAATCGATGCTCGTGAATCTTGTTAGTTTCGATCTAAAACCATGTATCCCGTTGTTTTGAGCCGGAATACAAGTTTTCGTGAAGTTCTGAGAGAAAAAGTTTACACCTTTCTCTCCTCTACTCTTCGACGACTTGTAAAATCGATGCTCGTGAATCTTGTTAGTTTCGATCTAAAACCATGTATCCCGTTGTTTTGAGCCGGAATACAAGTTTTCGTGAAGTTCTGAGAGAAAAAGTTTACACCTTTCTCTCCTCTACTCTTCGACGACTTGTAAAATCGATGCTCGTGAATCTTGCTAGTTTCGATCTAAAACCATGTATCCCGTTGTTTTGAGCCGGAATACAAGTTTTCGTGAAGTTCTGAGAGAAAAAGTTTACACCTTTCTCTCCTCTACTCTTCGACGACTTGTAAAATCGATGCTCGTGAATCTTGTTAGTTTCGATCTAAAACCATGTATCCCGTTGTTTTGAGCCGGAATACAAGTTTTCGCGCAGTTCTGAGAGAAAAAGTTTACACCTTTCTCTCGTCTACTCTTGGACGACTTGTAAAATCGATGCTCGTGAATCTTGCTAGTTTCGATCTAAAACCATGTATCCCGTTGTTTTGAGCCGGAATACAAGTTTTCGTGAAGTTCTGAGAGAAAAAGTTTACACCTTTCTCTCCTCTACTCTTCGACGACTTGTAAAATCGATGCTCGTGAATCTTGTTAGTTTCGATCTAAAACCATGTATCCCGTTGTTTTGAGCCGGAATACAAGTTTTCGTGAAGTTCTGAGAGAAAAAGTTTACACCTTTCTCTCGTCTACTCTTCGACGACTTGTAAAATCGATGCTCGTGAATCTTGCTAGTTTCGATCTAAAACCATGTATCCCGTTGTTTTGAGCCGGAATACAAGTTTTCGTGAAGTTCTGAGAGAAAAAGTTTACACCTTTCTCTCCTCTACTCTTCGACGACTTGTAAAATCGATGCTCGTGAATCTTGCTAGTTTCGATCTAAAACCATGTATCCCGTTGTTTTGAGCCGGAATACAAGTTTTCGTGAAGTTCTGAGAGAAAAAGTTTACACCTTTCTCTCGTCTACTCTTGGACATAATGCAAAAAAGACGAACTGCGCAACAAGAACACGGACGAAAGGGAGGCAGACACACACTAACGCAGACTTACAACTTTACTAAAGGAAGGAATACAGGGCAAATATATATAGCGATCCCCAACGCACTTCAAATCTGATCAATATGGCACGTGACAATCTGCCCAGGCGATAAACAGACCACACAAGAACCAACCGCTTACAAGATAATCTTATACCGGGCCGGCCCTTTCTATGAAAACAAAAAGCAAAGGAACGCTTAGCGACAGTGCACGCTTGAGAATTACGCGTTCTGCAAAGTAAGGAAATTCATAACAAAAACCACACCATTGTAGCCAACTGATACCACTGAAGCTCGAACCGCTTACAAGCGCAGGGGCTGACACCAAAACCAAGAGACGAAGCACTCCCCCTTTTGAAAGCAAACGAAACGGGAAACAAAAACAACCACATCGGTCATCGTCAAAAACAAAAAAACAGTGAAAAAAGGCACCAGGTCAAAAAGGTAAAAAACAAAAAATCATGAATCAGCTCAAGAAGCTACGTCACAAAAACAGTGAAAATAGGCACCGAGTCATTTAAAAAAACAAAAAGATGAACGACGGGACAACAGTTTAAGACAACAACGGTTTTAAAAAAGGGGGGTGAATGAAATCCAAAGCGTAGGAAAACATCTCAAACCATGACAGAACCGAAACAAAACTGAGATCGCTAATCAAATGAACAACGAAAGCATCAACGCAATCAGGAGGCACTGCTCAATCACCAGGGCACAAACAGGCCACTAGGCTACACATGCCCCCGCAAAAAAGAAAATTCTTTGGATGATAAGGAAATGGAAGCCTTGCTAACGCAGTTGTCCGTAGTGCCGATGTAAAATGTTTCGACGACGAGACGCTCCCATTTGTCATTCAATCTGGCCAGAAAATCCGTCTTTTCGAACCATGGTACACAGTCCCGTTGCTTCATTTTTGTGCAGTCCGCACAATGCTTAGCCAAAAACCCTCCATCGTTGTTTGCCACGCTCAACCGGTGCTCCCTTGCTCTTTCATTAAAGCATCTGCCGGTTTGGCCTATGTAGACTTTTCCGCAACTAAGGGGAATGCGGTAAACAACGCCGGAAACGCAATCTTTGAACTTCCTTAGATGTTTGATTTTGCAAGGGGTCTTCTTAGTGTTCTTCATCATCACGCACACCTTGGACAGTCTGCATGGAGCCGAGAAGACAACGTTGACGCCTCCTTTTCTCGCCACTTTCTTGATGTTGTGCGAGAATTTGTGGATGTATGGAATCACATGGGCCTTCTTTTGCTCGGCGTCTTCTTTATCTTTGCGTTCTCTCTTAATTTTTTGAAGCACATTTTCACACACACTCGAAATGACGTGCGGAGGGTATCCAGCTGCTTGCAAACGCTGAAGCTGGTACTGGAAGCTCTCTTGGACTTTGTGGTCACAAGTCTTTTTCAGGGCCGACTCAACACATAGGGAAATGATGCCTCGCTTGACCAACTTCGAATGGGCACTAGTGTAGGGAAGCAAAGCCTTTTTGGACCTGGGTTTGAAGGACCAGCACAAACGCTGTTTCTCAAAGTGCAGATCTAAATCCAGGAACTGAAGATGACCATCAAGCGGTAGCTCACTTGTAAACCGGAGCCCAAAAGATTCAGATGAAAATGCCGAGAGGATCTTTGAGGCCAAATCCTGAAGATTGCCGTCCTCCGGTGGGGTCAGGAAGACCAGGTAGTCATCGACGTACCTGCACACGCGGGTGACAGCCATCCCTCGCAGTTTTTCTTGAAGACGTCGGTCAAAGGATGACAGAAAAATGTCGCTTAAGGCTGGAGCTATGCTCGAACCTATACAAATGCCTGCTTTTTGAATATGATAACTCTCATTGAAGTGGATGACGGAAGACTTTAGATAGAAATCTATAAGTTCCAAGAAGTTGCCAGTGTTGAGGCCAACTGAGTTCCGGAACTTCGTCTCTCCGTGAAGCTCCACGCATTCTCTGATGGCAGCGAACAGTCCTTCGTGCGGAATGGAATAATACATGTCCTCGATGTCGACGGAAAAAGCCGTCGTGGAAGTTGGTAGCCCTTTTCTCATCAGCTCAACGACTTCTTTGGAGCTTCTAACGAGGAACGGGTCATTGCCTAATAACACATTCAAATGTATCTGCAGGAAGTTCCCAAGCTTCCTCTGCCAGCAGTTCCTGTCCGACACGATTAGTCGAAAGGGGCAACCAATTTTATGCGTTTTTCCAGTGAAAAACACTTCAAGGGTTCCGGCATCCTCGTTTTTCACGGCCTTCATCAAATGCTCCAACTTCAAATCCTTTAAAAGTCTCACGGCTTCTCGCTTTCTTTTCTTCGGATCGTGCTTGACTGGCGTGAAGTTCTTTGTAACTGCATCAATCGCCTTGCTCTGGAACAAGCCTTGCGGTAAGACTACAAAACCCCCTTCCTTGTCCGACTGGATGACCGTTAAGCCATTTTCTTTAAGAAAATTGACAACCTTCTTGACAGGTGGCTTAGAAGTTGTCCTGTTACTCGCATGGCGGTAGGCGCACTCCACACCCTCTCCGATGAGTCTCTCCTTTTCTTGTTCGGTCACTCTCTCGCCGATACCGTGGACTAACCCGAGAAGGCTTGGCCTGGAGCAGGGTGGTTCGAAGCAGTACTTGGGGCCTTTGTCCAGGATGGTCTCGATATCCTTTGGGATGCTGGCTCCTCCTAAAACTGTGACCGAGCTTGACGTATCTGCCGGACGAGGAGTGGCGGTCAGCTTCAACATAACCTGCCTCCACAGGAATTCTGTGGACCGTGCTGCCATTTTGAGGTGTTCAAAGTACCGCACGGACAGCGTCGGGGGATCGCTTTCTTCTTCAAGAAGACACTTCATCCAGTCTCGCAAGAGCCGCACTTGTCGCCAAGCTTCAGACTTCATGAGCTTGCAAACCCTCCTGGCATGTGCCCACGACGGACCGATGTAACCAAAAAGATGAAGGACTTGCAGAGGAACGAGTTTCTTCTTCAGGCAAAAAGACAAAAACCTGGACTGACATGTGGCCACGGCGATGAGACAAGTGCATGAGATCGCTGCATTTTGCCTTGTTTGGGTACATAGAAAAGAGCCCGTGGTACTAGAAAGATGTTTCAACAGGACTTGTCGGGCTAGTTGGTTGATCATAATGCAAAAAAGACGAACTGCGCAACAAGAACACGGACGAAAGGGAGGCAGACACACACTAACGCAGACTTACAACTTTACTAAAGGAAGGAATACAGGGCAAATATATATAGCGATCCCCAACGCACTTCAAATCTGATCAATATGGCACGTGACAATCTGCCCAGGCGATAAACAGACCACACAAGAACCAACCGCTTACAAGATAATCTTATACCGGGCCGGCCCTTTCTATGAAAACAAAAAGCAAAGGAACGCTTAGCGACAGTGCACGCTTGAGAATTACGCGTTCTGCAAAGTAAGGAAATTCATAACAAAAACCACACCATTGTAGCCAACTGATACCACTGAAGCTCGAACCGCTTACAAGCGCAGGGGCTGACACCAAAACCAAGAGACGAAGCACTCCCCCTTTTGAAAGCAAACGAAACGGGAAACAAAAACAACCACATCGGTCATCGTCAAAAACAAAAAAAACAGTGAAAAAAGGCACCAGGTCAAAAAGGTAAAAAACAAAAAATCATGAATCAGCTCAAGAAGCTACGTCACAAAAACAGTGAAAATAGGCACCGAGTCATTTAAAAAAACAAAAAGATGAACGACGGGACAACAGTTTAAGACAACAACGGTTTTAAAAAAGGGGGGTGAATGAAATCCAAAGCGTAGGAAAACATCTCAAACCATGACAGAACCGAAACAAAACTGAGATCGCTAATCAAATGAACAACGAAAGCATCAACGCAATCAGGAGGCACTGCTCAATCACCAGGGCACAAACAGGCCACTAGGCTACACATGCCCCCGCAAAAAAGAAAATTCTTTGGATGATAAGGAAATGGAAGCCTTGCTAACGCAGTTGTCCGTAGTGCCGATGTAAAATGTTTCGACGACGAGACGCTCCCATTTGTCATTCAATCTGGCCAGAAAATCCGTCTTTTCGAACCATGGTACACAGTCCCGTTGCTTCATTTTTGTGCAGTCCGCACAATGCTTAGCCAAAAACCCTCCATCGTTGTTTGCCACGCTCAACCGGTGCTCCCTTGCTCTTTCATTAAAGCATCTGCCGGTTTGGCCTATGTAGACTTTTCCGCAACTAAGGGGAATGCGGTAAACAACGCCGGAAACGCAATCTTTGAACTTCCTTAGATGTTTGATTTTGCAAGGGGTCTTCTTAGTGTTCTTCATCATCACGCACACCTTGGACAGTCTGCATGGAGCCGAGAAGACAACGTTGACGCCTCCTTTTCTCGCCACTTTCTTGATGTTGTGCGAGAATTTGTGGATGTATGGAATCACATGGGCCTTCTTTTGCTCGGCGTCTTCTTTATCTTTGCGTTCTCTCTTAATTTTTTGAAGCACATTTTCACACACACTCGAAATGACGTGCGGAGGGTATCCAGCTGCTTGCAAACGCTGAAGCTGGTACTGGAAGCTCTCTTGGACTTTGTGGTCACAAGTCTTTTTCAGGGCCGACTCAACACATAGGGAAATGATGCCTCGCTTGACCAACTTCGAATGGGCACTAGTGTAGGGAAGCAAAGCCTTTTTGGACCTGGGTTTGAAGGACCAGCACAAACGCTGTTTCTCAAAGTGCAGATCTAAATCCAGGAACTGAAGATGACCATCAAGCGGTAGCTCACTTGTAAACCGGAGCCCAAAAGATTCAGATGAAAATGCCGAGAGGATCTTTGAGGCCAAATCCTGAAGATTGCCGTCCTCCGGTGGGGTCAGGAAGACCAGGTAGTCATCGACGTACCTGCACACGCGGGTGACAGCCATCCCTCGCAGTTTTTCTTGAAGACGTCGGTCAAAGGATGACAGAAAAATGTCGCTTAAGGCTGGAGCTATGCTCGAACCTATACAAATGCCTGCTTTTTGAATATGATAACTCTCATTGAAGTGGATGACGGAAGACTTTAGATAGAAATCTATAAGTTCCAAGAAGTTGCCAGTGTTGAGGCCAACTGAGTTCCGGAACTTCGTCTCTCCGTGAAGCTCCACGCATTCTCTGATGGCAGCGAACAGTCCTTCGTGCGGAATGGAATAATACATGTCCTCGATGTCGACGGAAAAAGCCGTCGTGGAAGTTGGTAGCCCTTTTCTCATCAGCTCAACGACTTCTTTGGAGCTTCTAACGAGGAACGGGTCATTGCCTAATAACACATTCAAATGTATCTGCAGGAAGTTCCCAAGCTTCCTCTGCCAGCAGTTCCTGTCCGACACGATTAGTCGAAAGGGGCAACCAATTTTATGCGTTTTTCCAGTGAAAAACACTTCAAGGGTTCCGGCATCCTCGTTTTTCACGGCCTTCATCAAATGCTCCAACTTCAAATCCTTTAAAAGTCTCACGGCTTCTCACTTTCTTTTCTTCGGATCGTGCTTGACTGGCGTGAAGTTCTTTGTAACTGCATCAATCGCCTTGCTCTGGAACAAGCCTTGCGGTAAGACTACAAAACCCCCTTCCTTGTCCGACTGGATGACCGTTAAGCCATTTTCTTTAAGAAAATTGACAACCTTCTTGACAGGTGGCTTAGAAGTTGTCCTGTTACTCGCATGGCGGTAGGCGCATTCCACACCCTCTCCGATGAGTCTCTCCTTTTCTTGTTCGGTCACTCTCTCGCCGATACCGTGGACTAACCCGAGAAGGCTTGGCCTGGAGCAGGGTGGTTCGAAGCAGTACTTGGGGCCTTTGTCCAGGATGGTCTCGACATCCTTTGGGATGCTGGCTCCTCCTAGAGCAAGGGAGCACCGGTTGAGCGTGGCAAACAACGATGGAGGGTTTTTGGCTAAGCATTGTGCGGACTGCACAAAAATGAAGCAACGGGACTGTGTACCATGGTTCGAAAAGACGGATTTTCTGGCCAGATTGAATGACAAATGGGAGCGTCTCGTCGTCGAAACATTTTACATCGGCACTACGGACAACTGCGTTAGCAAGGCTTCCATTTCCTTATCATCCAAAGAATTTTCTTTTTTGCGGGGGCATGTGTAGCCTAGTGGCCTGTTTGTGCCCTGGTGATTGAGCAGTGCCTCCTGATTGCGTTGATGCTTTCGTTGTTCATTTGATTAGCGATCTCAGTTTTGTTTCGGTTCTGTCATGGTTTGAGATGTTTTCCTACGCTTTGGATTTCATTCACCCCCCTTTTTTAAAACCGTTGTTGTCTTAAACTGTTGTCCCGTCGTTCATCTTTTTGTTTTTTTAAATGACTCGGTGCCTATTTTCACTGTTTTTGTGACGTAGCTTCTTGAGCTGATTCATGATTTTTTGTTTTTTACCTTTTTGACCTGGTGCCTTTTTTCACTGTTTTTTTTGTTTTTGACGATGACCGATGTGGTTGTTTTTGTTTCCCGTTTCGTTTGCTTTCAAAAGGGGGAGTGCTTCGTCCCTTGGTTTTGGTGTCAGCCCCTGCGCTTGTAAGCGGTTCGAGCTTCAGTGGTATCAGTTGGCTACAATGGTGTGGTTTTTGTTATGAATTTCCTTACTTTGCAGAACGCGTAATTCTCAAGCGTGCACTGTCGCTAAGCGTTCCTTTGCTTTTTGTTTTCATAGAAAGGGCCGGCCCGGTATAAGATTATCTTGTAAGCGGTTGGTTCTTGTGTGGTCTGTTTATCGCCTGGGCAGATTGTCACGTGCCATATTGATCAGATTTGAAGTGCGTTGGGGATCGCTATATATATTTGCCCTGTATTCCTTCCTTTAGTAAAGTTGTAAGTCTGCGTTAGTGTGTGTCTGCCTCCCTTTCGTCCGTGTTCTTGTTGCGCAGTTCGTCTTTTTTGCATTATGATCAACCAACTAGCCCGACAAGTCCTGTTGAAACATCTTTCTAGTACCACGGGCTCTTTTCTATGTACCCAAACAAGGCAAAATGCAGCGATCTCATGCACTTGTCTCATCGCCGTGGCCACATGTCAGTCCAGGTTTTTGTCTTTTTGCCTGAAGAAGAAACTCGTTCCTCTGCAAGTCCTTCATCTTTTTGGTTACATCGGTCCGTCGTGGGCACATGCCAGGAGGGTTTGCAAGCTCATGAAGTCTGAAGCTTGGCGACAAGTGCGGCTCTTGCGAGACTGGATGAAGTGTCTTCTTGAAGAAGAAAGCGATCCCCCGACGCTGTCCGTGCGGTACTTTGAACACCTCAAAATGGCAGCACGGTCCACAGAATTCCTGTGGAGGCAGGTTATGTTGAAGCTGACCGCCACTCCTCGTCCGGCAGATACGTCAAGCTCGGTCACAGTTTTAGGAGGAGCCAGCATCCCAAAGGATATCGAGACCATCCTGGACAAAGGCCCCAAGTACTGCTTCGAACCACCCTGCTCCAGGCCAAGCCTTCTCGGGTTAGTCCACGGTATCGGCGAGAGAGTGACCGAACAAGAAAAGGAGAGACTCATCGGAGAGGGTGTGGAGTGCGCCTACCGCCATGCGAGTAACAGGACAACTTCTAAGCCACCTGTCAAGAAGGTTGTCAATTTTCTTAAAGAAAATGGCTTAACGGTCATCCAGTCGGACAAGGAAGGGGGTTTTGTAGTCTTACCGCAAGGCTTGTTCCAGAGCAAGGCGATTGATGCAGTTACAAAGAACTTCACGCCAGTCAAGCACGATCCGAAGAAAAGAAAGCGAGAAGCCGTGAGACTTTTAAAGGATTTGAAGTTGGAGCATTTGATGAAGGCCGTGAAAAACGAGGATGCCGGAACCCTTGAAGTGTTTTTCACTGGAAAAACGCATAAAATTGGTTGCCCCTTTCGACTAATCGTGTCGGACAGGAACTGCTGGCAGAGGAAGCTTGGGAACTTCCTGCAGATACATTTGAATGTGTTATTAGGCAATGACCCGTTCCTCGTTAGAAGCTCCAAAGAAGTCGTTGAGCTGATGAGAAAAGGGCTACCAACTTCCACGACGGCTTTTTCCGTCGACATCGAGGACATGTATTATTCCATTCCGCACGAAGGACTGTTCGCTGCCATCAGAGAATGCGTGGAGCTTCACGGAGAGACGAAGTTCCGGAACTCAGTTGGCCTCAACACTGGCAACTTCTTGGAACTTATAGATTTCTATCTAAAGTCTTCCGTCATCCACTTCAATGAGAGTTATCATATTCAAAAAGCAGGCATTTGTATAGGTTCGAGCATAGCTCCAGCCTTAAGCGACATTTTTCTGTCATCCTTTGACCGACGTCTTCAAGAAAAACTGCGAGGGATGGCTGTCACCCGCGTGTGCAGGTACGTCGATGACTACCTGGTCTTCCTGACCCCACCGGAGGACGGCAATCTTCAGGATTTGGCCTCAAAGATCCTCTCGGCATTTTCATCTGAATCTTTTGGGCTCCGGTTTACAAGTGAGCTACCGCTTGATGGTCATCTTCAGTTCCTGGATTTAGATCTGCACTTTGAGAAACAGCGTTTGTGCTGGTCCTTCAAACCCAGGTCCAAAAAGGCTTTGCTTCCCTACACTAGTGCCCATTCGAAGTTGGTCAAGCGAGGCATCATTTCCCTATGTGTTGAGTCGGCCCTGAAAAAGACTTGTGACCACAAAGTCCAAGAGAGCTTCCAGTACCAGCTTCAGCGTTTGCAAGCAGCTGGATACCCTCCGCACGTCATTTCGAGTGTGTGTGAAAATGTGCTTCAAAAAATTAAGAGAGAACGCAAAGATAAAGAAGACGCCGAGCAAAAGAAGGCCCATGTGATTCCATACATCCACAAATTCTCGCACAACATCAAGAAAGTGGCGAGAAAAGGAGGCGTCAACGTTGTCTTCTCGGCTCCATGCAGACTGTCCAAGGTGTGCGTGATGATGAAGAACACTAAGAAGACCCCTTGCAAAATCAAACATCTAAGGAAGTTCAAAGATTGCGTTTCCGGCGTTGTTTACCGCATTCCCCTTAGTTGCGGAAAAGTCTACATAGGCCAAACCGGCAGATGCTTTAATGAAAGAGCAAGGGAGCACCGGTTGAGCGTGGCAAACAACGATGGAGGGTTTTTGGCTAAGCATTGTGCGGACTGCACAAAAATGAAGCAACGGGACTGTGTACCATGGTTCGAAAAGACGGATTTTCTGGCCAGATTGAATGACAAATGGGAGCGTCTCGTCGTCGAAACATTTTACATCGGCACTACGGACAACTGCGTTAGCAAGGCTTCCATTTCCTTATCATCCAAAGAATTTTCTTTTTTGCGGGGGCATGTGTAGCCTAGTGGCCTGTTTGTGCCCTGGTGATTGAGCAGTGCCTCCTGATTGCGTTGATGCTTTCGTTGTTCATTTGATTAGCGATCTCAGTTTTGTTTCGGTTCTGTCATGGTTTGAGATGTTTTCCTACGCTTTGGATTTCATTCACCCCCCTTTTTTAAAACCGTTGTTGTCTTAAACTGTTGTCCCGTCGTTCATCTTTTTGTTTTTTTAAATGACTCGGTGCCTATTTTCACTGTTTTTGTGACGTAGCTTCTTGAGCTGATTCATGATTTTTTGTTTTTTACCTTTTTGACCTGGTGCCTTTTTTCACTGTTTTTTTGTTTTTGACGATGACCGATGTGGTTGTTTTTGTTTCCCGTTTCGTTTGCTTTCAAAAGGGGGAGTGCTTCGTCCCTTGGTTTTGGTGTCAGCCCCTGCGCTTGTAAGCGGTTCGAGCTTCAGTGGTATCAGTTGGCTACAATGGTGTGGTTTTTGTTATGAATTTCCTTACTTTGCAGAACGCGTAATTCTCAAGCGTGCACTGTCGCTAAGCGTTCCTTTGCTTTTTGTTTTCATAGAAAGGGCCGGCCCGGTATAAGATTATCTTGTAAGCGGTTGGTTCTTGTGTGGTCTGTTTATCGCCTGGGCAGATTGTCACGTGCCATATTGATCAGATTTGAAGTGCGTTGGGGATCGCTATATATATTTGCCCTGTATTCCTTCCTTTAGTAAAGTTGTAAGTCTGCGTTAGTGTGTGTCTGCCTCCCTTTCGTCCGTGTTCTTGTTGCGCAGTTCGTCTTTTTTGCATTATGATCAACCAACTAGCCCGACAAGTCCTGTTGATACTCTTGGACGACTTGTAAAATCGATGCTCGTGAATCTTGCTAGTTTCGATCTAAAACCATGTATCCCGTTGTTTTGAGCCGGAATACAAGTTTTCGTGAAGTTCTGAGAGAAAAAGTTTACACCTTTCTCTCGTCTACTCTTCGACGACTTGTAAAATCGATGCTCGTGAATCTTGTTAGTTTCGATCTAAAACCATGTATCCCGTTGTTTTGAGCCGGAATACAAGTTTTCGTGAAGTTCTGAGAGAAAAAGTTTACACCTTTCTCTCGTCTACTCTTCGACGACTTGTAAAATCGATGCTCGTGAATCTTGTTAGTTTCGATCTAAAACCATGTATCCCGTTGTTTTGAGCCGGAATACAAGTTTTCGTGAAGTTCTGAGAGAAAAAGTTTACACCTTTCTCTCCTCTACTCTTCGACGACTTGTAAAATCGATGCTCGTGAATCTTGCTAGTTTCGATCTAAAACCATGTATCCCGTTGTTTTGAGCCGGAATACAAGTTTTCGCGCAGTTCTGAGAGAAAAAGTTTACACCTTTCTCTCGTCTACTCTTCGACGACTTGTAAAATCGATGCTCGTGAATATTGCTAGTTTCTATCTAAAACGATGTATCCCGTTGTTTTGAGCCGGAATACAAGTTTTCGCGCAGTTCTGAGAGAAAAAGTTTACACCTTTCTCTCGTCTACTCTTCGACGACTTGTAAAATCGATGCTCGTGAATCTTGCTAGTTTCGATCTAAAACCATGTATCCCGTTGTTTTGAGCCGGAATACAAGTTTTCGTGAAGTTCTGAGAGAAAAAGTTTACACCTTTCTCTCCTCTACTCTTCGACGACTTGTAAAATCGATGCTCGTGAATCTTGTTAGTTTCGATCTAAAACCATGTATCCCGTTGTTTTGAGCCGGAATACAAGTTTTCGTGAAGTTCTGAGAGAAAAAGTTTACACCTTTCTCTCGTCTACTCTTCGACGACTTGTAAAATCGATGCTCGTGAATCTTGTTAGTTTCGATCTAAAACCATGTATCCCGTTGTTTTGAGCCGGAATACAAGTTTTCGTGAAGTTCTGAGAGAAAAAGTTTACACCTTTCTCTCCTCTACTCTTCGACGACTTGTAAAATCGATGCTCGTGAATCTTGCTAGTTTCGATCTAAAACCATGTATCCCGTTGTTTTGAGCCGGAATACAAGTTTTCGTGAAGTTCTGAGAGAAAAAGTTTACACCTTTCTCTCGTCTACTCTTCGACGACTTGTAAAATCGATGCTCGTGAATCTTGCTAGTTTCGATCTAAAACCATGTATCCCGTTGTTTTGAGCCGGAATACAAGTTTTCGTGAAGTTCTGAGAGAAAAAGTTTACACCTTTCTCTCCTCTACTCTTCGACGACTTGTAAAATCGATGCTCGTGAATCTTGTTAGTTTCGATCTAAAACCATGTATCCCGTTGTTTTGAGCCGGAATACAAGTTTTCGTGAAGTTCTGAGAGAAAAAGTTTACACCTTTCTCTCCTCTACTCTTCGACGACTTGTAAAATCGATGCTCGTGAATCTTGCTAGTTTCGATCTAAAACCATGTATCCCGTTGTTTTGAGCCGGAATACAAGTTTTCGTGAAGTTCTGAGAGAAAAAGTTTACACCTTTCTCTCCTCTACTCTTCGACGACTTGTAAAATCGATGCTCGTGAATCTTGTTAGTTTCGATCTAAAACCATGTATCCCGTTGTTTTGAGCCGGAATACAAGTTTTCGTGAAGTTCTGAGAGAAAAAGTTTACACCATTCTCTTCTACTCTTCGACGACTTGTAAAATCGATGCTCGTGAATCTTGTTAGTTTCGATCTAAAACCATGTATCCCGTTGTTTTGAGCCGGAATACAAGTTTTCGTGAAGTTCTGAGAGAAAAAGTTTACACCTTTCTCTCCTCTACTCTTCGACGACTTGTAAAATCGATGCTCGTGAATCTTGTTAGTTTCGATCTAAAACCATGTATCCCGTTGTTTTGAGCCGGAATACAAGTTTTCGTGAAGTTCTGAGAGAAAAAGTTTACACCTTTCTCTCGTCTACTCTTCGACGACTTGTAAAATCGATGCTCGTGAATCTTGCTAGTTTCGATCTAAAACCATGTATCCCGTTGTTTTGAGCCGGAATACAAGTTTTCGTGAAGTTCTGAGAGAAAAAGTTTACACCTTTCTCTCCTCTACTCTTCGACGACTTGTAAAATCGATGCTCGTGAATCTTGCTAGTTTCGATCTAAAACCATGTATCCCGTTGTTTTGAGCCGGAATACAAGTTTTCGTGAAGTTCTGAGAGAAAAAGTTTACACCTTTCTCTCGTCTACTCTTCGACGACTTGTAAAATCGATGCTCGTGAATCTTGCTAGTTTCGATCTAAAACCATGTATCCCGTTGTTTTGAGCCGGAATACAAGTTTTCGTGAAGTTCTGAGAGAAAAAGTTTACACCTTTCTCTCCTCTACTCTTCGACGACTTGTAAAATCGATGCTCGTGAATCTTGCTAGTTTCGATCTAAAACCATGTATCCCGTTGTTTTGAGCCGGAATACAAGTTTTCGTGAAGTTCTGAGAGAAAAAGTTTACACCTTTCTCTCGTCTACTCTTCGACGACTTGTAAAATCGATGCTCGTGAATCTTGTTAGTTTCGATCTAAAACCATGTATCCCGTTGTTTTGAGCCGGAATACAAGTTTTCGTGAAGTTCTGAGAGAAAAAGTTTACACCTTTCTCTCGTCTACTCTTCGACGACTTGTAAAATCGATGCTCGTGAATCTTGCTAGTTTCGATCTAAAACCATGTATCCCGTTGTTTTGAGCCGGAATACAAGTTTTCGTGAAGTTCTGAGAGAAAAAGTTTACACCTTTCTCTCCTCTACTCTTCGACGACTTGTAAAATCGATGCTCGTGAATCTTGTTAGTTTCGATCTAAAACCATGTATCCCGTTGTTTTGAGCCGGAATACAAGTTTTCGTGAAGTTCTGAGAGAAAAAGTTTACACCTTTCTCTCCTCTACTCTTCGACGACTTGTAAAATCGATGCTCGTGAATCTTGCTAGTTTCGATCTAAAACCATGTATCCCGTTGTTTTGAGCCGGAATACAAGTTTTCGTGAAGTTCTGAGAGAAAAAGTTTACACCTTTCTCTCCTCTACTCTTCGACGACTTGTAAAATCGATGCTCGTGAATCTTGTTAGTTTCGATCTAAAACCATGTATCCCGTTGTTTTGAGCCGGAATACAAGTTTTCGTGAAGTTCTGAGAGAAAAAGTTTACACCTTTCTCTCGTCTACTCTTCGACGACTTGTAAAATCGATGCTCGTGAATCTTGCTAGTTTCGATCTAAAACCATGTATCCCGTTGTTTTGAGCCGGAATACAAGTTTTCGTGAAGTTCTGAGAGAAAAAGTTTACACCTTTCTCTCCTCTACTCTTCGACGACTTGTAAAATCGATGCTCGTGAATCTTGCTAGTTTCGATCTAAAACCATGTATCCCGTTGTTTTGAGCCGGAATACAAGTTTTCGCGCAGTTCTGAGAGAAAAAGTTTACACCTTTCTCTCGTCTACTCTTCGACGACTTGTAAAATCGATGCTCGTGAATCTTGCTAGTTTCGATCTAAAACCATGTATCCCGTTGTTTTGAGCCGGAATACAAGTTTTCGTGAAGTTCTGAGAGAAAAAGTTTACACCTTTCTCTCCTCTACTCTTCGACGACTTGTAAAATCGATGCTCGTGAATCTTGTTAGTTTCGATCTAAAACCATGTATCCCGTTGTTTTGAGCCGGAATACAAGTTTTCGTGAAGTTCTGAGAGAAAAAGTTTACACCATTCTCTCTCTACTCTTCGACGACTTGTAAAATCGATGCTCGTGAATCTTGTTAGTTTCGATCTAAAACCATGTATCCCGTTGTTTTGAGCCGGAATACAAGTTTTCGTGAAGTTCTGAGAGAAAAAGTTTACACCTTTCTCTCGTCTACTCTTCGACGACTTGTAAAATCGATGCTCGTGAATCTTGTTAGTTTCGATCTAAAACCATGTATCCCGTTGTTTTGAGCCGGAATACAAGTTTTCGTGAAGTTCTGAGAGAAAAAGTTTACACCTTTCTCTCCTCTACTCTTCGACGACTTGTAAAATCGATGCTCGTGAATCTTGCTAGTTTCGATCTAAAACCATGTATCCCGTTGTTTTGAGCCGGAATACAAGTTTTCGTGAAGTTCTGAGAGAAAAAGTTTACACCTTTCTCTCGTCTACTCTTGGACGACTTGTAAAATCGATGCTCGTGAATCTTGTTAGTTTCGATCTAAAACCATGTATCCCGTTGTTTTGAGCCGGAATACAAGTTTTCGTGAAGTTCTGAGAGAAAAAGTTTACACCTTTCTCTCGTCTACTCTTCGACGACTTGTAAAATCGATGCTCGTGAATCTTGCTAGTTTCGATCTAAAACCATGTATCCCGTTGTTTTGAGCCGGAATACAAGTTTTCGTGAAGTTCTGAGAGAAAAAGTTTACACCTTTCTCTCCTCTACTCTTCGACGACTTGTAAAATCGATGCTCGTGAATCTTGCTAGTTTCGATCTAAAACCATGTATCCCGTTGTTTTGAGCCGGAATACAAGTTTTCGCGCAGTTCTGAGAGAAAAAGTTTACACCTTTCTCTCGTCTACTCTTCGACGACTTGTAAAATCGATGCTCGTGAATCTTGCTAGTTTCTATCTAAAACGATGTATCCCGTTGTTTTGAGCCGGAATACAAGTTTTCGCGCAGTTCTGAGAGAAAAAGTTTACACCTTTCTCTCGTCTACTCTTCGACGACTTGTAAAATCGATGCTCGTGAATCTTGCTAGTTTCGATCTAAAACATGTATCCCGTTGTTTTGAGCCGGAATACAAGTTTTCGTGAAGTTCTGAGAGAAAAAGTTTACACCTTTCTCTCGTCTACTCTTCGACGACTTGTAAAATCGATGCTCGTGAATCTTGTTAGTTTCGATCTAAAACCATGTATCCCGTTGTTTTGAGCCGGAATACAAGTTTTCGTGAAGTTCTGAGAGAAAAAGTTTACACCTTTCTCTCGTCTACTCTTGGACGACTTGTAAAATCGATGCTCGTGAATCTTGCTAGTTTCGATCTAAAACCATGTATCCCGTTGTTTTGAGCCGGAATACAAGTTTTCGTGAAGTTCTGAGAGAAAAAGTTTACACCTTTCTCTCCTCTACTCTTCGACGACTTGTAAAATCGATGCTCGTGAATCTTGCTAGTTTCGATCTAAAACCATGTATCCCGTTGTTTTGAGCCGGAATACAAGTTTTCGTGAAGTTCTGAGAGAAAAAGTTTACACCTTTCTCTCCTCTACTCTTCGACGACTTGTAAAATCGATGCTCGTGAATCTTGTTAGTTTCGATCTAAAACCATGTATCCCGTTGTTTTGAGCCGGAATACAAGTTTTCGTGAAGTTCTGAGAGAAAAAGTTTACACCTTTCTCTCGTCTACTCTTCGACGACTTGTAAAATCGATGCTCGTGAATCTTGCTAGTTTCGATCTAAAACCATGTATCCCGTTGTTTTGAGCCGGAATACAAGTTTTCGTGAAGTTCTGAGAGAAAAAGTTTACACCTTTCTCTCGTCTACTCTTCGACGACTTGTAAAATCGATGCTCGTGAATCTTGTTAGTTTCGATCTAAAACCATGTATCCCGTTGTTTTGAGCCGGAATACAAGTTTTCGTGAAGTTCTGAGAGAAAAAGTTTACACCTTTCTCTCCTCTACTCTTCGACGACTTGTAAAATCGATGCTCGTGAATCTTGCTAGTTTCGATCTAAAACCATGTATCCCGTTGTTTTGAGCCGGAATACAAGTTTTCGTGAAGTTCTGAGAGAAAAAGTTTACACCTTTCTCTCCTCTACTCTTCGACGACTTGTAAAATCGATGCTCGTGAATCTTGCTAGTTTCGATCTAAAACCATGTATCCCGTTGTTTTGAGCCGGAATACAAGTTTTCGTGAAGTTCTGAGAGAAAAAGTTTACACCTTTCTCTCCTCTACTCTTCGACGACTTGTAAAATCGATGCTCGTGAATCTTGCTAGTTTCGATCTAAAACCATGTATCCCGTTGTTTTGAGCCGGAATACAAGTTTTCGCGAAGTTCTGAGAGAAAAAGTTTACACCTTTCTCTCGTCTACTCTTCGACGACTTGTAAAATCGATGCTCGTGAATCTTGCTAGTTTCGATCTAAAACCATGTATCCCGTTGTTTTGAGCCGGAATACAAGTTTTCGTGAAGTTCTGAGAGAAAAAGTTTACACCTTTCTCTCCTCTACTCTTCGACGACTTGTAAAATCGATGCTCGTGAATCTTGCTAGTTTCGATCTAAAACCATGTATCCCGTTGTTTTGAGCCGGAATACAAGTTTTCGTGAAGTTCTGAGAGAAAAAGTTTACACCTTTCTCTCGTCTACTCTTCGACGACTTGTAAAATCGATGCTCGTGAATCTTGTTAGTTTCGATCTAAAACCATGTATCCCGTTGTTTTGAGCCGGAATACAAGTTTTCGTGAAGTTCTGAGAGAAAAAGTTTACACCTTTCTCTCGTCTACTCTTCGACGACTTGTAAAATCGATGCTCGTGAATCTTGCTAGTTTCGATCTAAAACCATGTATCCCGTTGTTTTGAGCCGGAATACAAGTTTTCGTGAAGTTCTGAGAGAAAAAGTTTACACCTTTCTCTCCTCTACTCTTCGACGACTTGTAAAATCGATGCTCGTGAATCTTGCTAGTTTCGATCTAAAACCATGTATCCCGTTGTTTTGAGCCGGAATACAAGTTTTCGTGAAGTTCTGAGAGAAAAAGTTTACACCTTTCTCTCCTCTACTCTTCGACGACTTGTAAAATCGATGCTCGTGAATCTTGTTAGTTTCGATCTAAAACCATGTATCCCGTTGTTTTGAGCCGGAATACAAGTTTTCGTGAAGTTCTGAGAGAAAAAGTTTACACCTTTCTCTCGTCTACTCTTCGACGACTTGTAAAATCGATGCTCGTGAATCTTGCTAGTTTCGATCTAAAACCATGTATCCCGTTGTTTTGAGCCGGAATACAAGTTTTCGTGAAGTTCTGAGAGAAAAAGTTTACACCTTTCTCTCCTCTACTCTTCGACGACTTGTAAAATCGATGCTCGTGAATCTTGTTAGTTTCGATCTAAAACCATGTATCCCGTTGTTTTGAGCCGGAATACAAGTTTTCGTGAAGTTCTGAGAGAAAAAGTTTACACCTTTCTCTCCTCTACTCTTCGACGACTTGTAAAATCGATGCTCGTGAATCTTGCTAGTTTCGATCTAAAACCATGTATCCCGTTGTTTTGAGCCGGAATACAAGTTTTCGTGAAGTTCTGAGAGAAAAAGTTTACACCTTTCTCTCCTCTACTCTTCGACGACTTGTAAAATCGATGCTCGTGAATCTTGTTAGTTTCGATCTAAAACCATGTATCCCGTTGTTTTGAGCCGGAATACAAGTTTTCGTGAAGTTCTGAGAGAAAAAGTTTACACCTTTCTCTCTCTACTCTTCGACGACTTGTAAAATCGATGCTCGTGAATCTTGTTAGTTTCGATCTAAAACCATGTATCCCGTTGTTTTGAGCCGGAATACAAGTTTTCGTGAAGTTCTGAGAGAAAAAGTTTACACCTTTCTCTCCTCTACTCTTCGACGACTTGTAAAATCGATGCTCGTGAATCTTGTTAGTTTCGATCTAAAACCATGTATCCCGTTGTTTTGAGCCGGAATACAAGTTTTCGTGAAGTTCTGAGAGAAAAAGTTTACACCTTTCTCTCGTCTACTCTTCGACGACTTGTAAAATCGATGCTCGTGAATCTTGCTAGTTTCGATCTAAAACCATGTATCCCGTTGTTTTGAGCCGGAATACAAGTTTTCGTGAAGTTCTGAGAGAAAAAGTTTACACCTTTCTCTCCTCTACTCTTCGACGACTTGTAAAATCGATGCTCGTGAATCTTGCTAGTTTCGATCTAAAACCATGTATCCCGTTGTTTTGAGCCGGAATACAAGTTTTCGTGAAGTTCTGAGAGAAAAAGTTTACACCTTTCTCTCGTCTACTCTTCGACGACTTGTAAAATCGATGCTCGTGAATCTTGCTAGTTTCGATCTAAAACCATGTATCCCGTTGTTTTGAGCCGGAATACAAGTTTTCGTGAAGTTCTGAGAGAAAAAGTTTACACCTTTCTCTCGTCTACTCTTCGACGACTTGTAAAATCGATGCTCGTGAATCTTGTTAGTTTCGATCTAAAACCATGTATCCCGTTGTTTTGAGCCGGAATACAAGTTTTCGTGAAGTTCTGAGAGAAAAAGTTTACACCTTTCTCTCGTCTACTCTTCGACGACTTGTAAAATCGATGCTCGTGAATCTTGCTAGTTTCGATCTAAAACCATGTATCCCGTTGTTTTGAGCCGGAATACAAGTTTTCGTGAAGTTCTGAGAGAAAAAGTTTACACCTTTCTCTCGTCTACTCTTCGACGACTTGTAAAATCGATGCTCGTGAATCTTGCTAGTTTCGATCTAAAACCATGTATCCCGTTGTTTTGAGCCGGAATACAAGTTTTCGTGAAGTTCTGAGAGAAAAAGTTTACACCTTTCTCTCCTCTACTCTTCGACGACTTGTAAAATCGATGCTCGTGAATCTTGTTAGTTTCGATCTAAAACCATGTATCCCGTTGTTTTGAGCCGGAATACAAGTTTTCGTGAAGTTCTGAGAGAAAAAGTTTACACCTTTCTCTCCTCTACTCTTCGACGACTTGTAAAATCGATGCTCGTGAATCTTGCTAGTTTCGATCTAAAACCATGTATCCCGTTGTTTTGAGCCGGAATACAAGTTTTCGTGAAGTTCTGAGAGAAAAAGTTTACACCTTTCTCTCCTCTACTCTTCGACGACTTGTAAAATCGATGCTCGTGAATCTTGCTAGTTTCGATCTAAAACCATGTATCCCGTTGTTTTGAGCCGGAATACAAGTTTTCGTGAAGTTCTGAGAGAAAAAGTTTACACCTTTCTCTCGTCTACTCTTCGACGACTTGTAAAATCGATGCTCGTGAATCTTGCTAGTTTCGATCTAAAACCATGTATCCCGTTGTTTTGAGCCGGAATACAAGTTTTCGTGAAGTTCTGAGAGAAAAAGTTTACACCTTTCTCTCCTCTACTCTTCGACGACTTGTAAAATCGATGCTCGTGAATCTTGCTAGTTTCGATCTAAAACCATGTATCCCGTTGTTTTGAGCCGGAATACAAGTTTTCGTGAAGTTCTGAGAGAAAAAGTTTACACCTTTCTCTCTCTACTCTTCGACGACTTGTAAAATCGATGCTCGTGAATCTTGTTAGTTTCGATCTAAAACCATGTATCCCGTTGTTTTGAGCCGGAATACAAGTTTTCGTGAAGTTCTGAGAGAAAAAGTTTACACCTTTCTCTCCTCTACTCTTCGACGACTTGTAAAATCGATGCTCGTGAATCTTGTTAGTTTCGATCTAAAACCATGTATCCCGTTGTTTTGAGCCGGAATACAAGTTTTCGTGAAGTTCTGAGAGAAAAAGTTTACACCTTTCTCTCCTCTACTCTTCGACGACTTGTAAAATCGATGCTCGTGAATCTTGTTAGTTTCGATCTAAAACCATGTATCCCGTTGTTTTGAGCCGGAATACAAGTTTTCGTGAAGTTCTGAGAGAAAAAGTTTACACCTTTCTCTCCTCTACTCTTCGACGACTTGTAAAATCGATGCTCGTGAATCTTGTTAGTTTCGATCTAAAACCATGTATCCCGTTGTTTTGAGCCGGAATACAAGTTTTCGTGAAGTTCTGAGAGAAAAAGTTTACACCTTTCTCTCGTCTACTCTTCGACGACTTGTAAAATCGATGCTCGTGAATCTTGCTAGTTTCGATCTAAAACCATGTATCCCGTTGTTTTGAGCCGGAATACAAGTTTTCGTGAAGTTCTGAGAGAAAAAGTTTACACCTTTCTCTCCTCTACTCTTCGACGACTTGTAAAATCGATGCTCGTGAATCTTGCTAGTTTCGATCTAAAACCATGTATCCCGTTGTTTTGAGCCGGAATACAAGTTTTCGTGAAGTTCTGAGAGAAAAAGTTTACACCTTTCTCTCCTCTACTCTTCGACGACTTGTAAAATCGATGCTCGTGAATCTTGTTAGTTTCGATCTAAAACCATGTATCCCGTTGTTTTGAGCCGGAATACAAGTTTTCGTGAAGTTCTGAGAGAAAAAGTTTACACCTTTCTCTCGTCTACTCTTCGACGACTTGTAAAATCGATGCTCGTGAATCTTGCTAGTTTCGATCTAAAACCATGTATCCCGTTGTTTTGAGCCGGAATACAAGTTTTCGTGAAGTTCTGAGAGAAAAAGTTTACACCTTTCTCTCCTCTACTCTTCGACGACTTGTAAAATCGATGCTCGTGAATCTTGTTAGTTTCGATCTAAAACCATGTATCCCGTTGTTTTGAGCCGGAATACAAGTTTTCGTGAAGTTCTGAGAGAAAAAGTTTACACCTTTCTCTCGTCTACTCTTCGACGACTTGTAAAATCGATGCTCGTGAATCTTGCTAGTTTCGATCTAAAACCATGTATCCCGTTGTTTTGAGCCGGAATACAAGTTTTCGTGAAGTTCTGAGAGAAAAAGTTTACACCTTTCTCTCGTCTACTCTTCGACGACTTGTAAAATCGATGCTCGTGAATCTTGCTAGTTTCGATCTAAAACCATGTATCCCGTTGTTTTGAGCCGGAATACAAGTTTTCGTGAAGTTCTGAGAGAAAAAGTTTACACCTTTCTCTCCTCTACTCTTCGACGACTTGTAAAATCGATGCTCGTGAATCTTGTTAGTTTCGATCTAAAACCATGTATCCCGTTGTTTTGAGCCGGAATACAAGTTTTCGTGAAGTTCTGAGAGAAAAAGTTTACACCTTTCTCTCCTCTACTCTTCGACGACTTGTAAAATCGATGCTCGTGAATCTTGCTAGTTTCGATCTAAAACCATGTATCCCGTTGTTTTGAGCCGGAATACAAGTTTTCGTGAAGTTCTGAGAGAAAAAGTTTACACCTTTCTCTCGTCTACTCTTCGACGACTTGTAAAATCGATGCTCGTGAATCTTGCTAGTTTCGATCTAAAACCATGTATCCCGTTGTTTTGAGCCGGAATACAAGTTTTCGTGAAGTTCTGAGAGAAAAAGTTTACACCTTTCTCTCCTCTACTCTTCGACGACTTGTAAAATCGATGCTCGTGAATCTTGCTAGTTTCGATCTAAAACCATGTATCCCGTTGTTTTGAGCCGGAATACAAGTTTTCGTGAAGTTCTGAGAGAAAAAGTTTACACCTTTCTCTCCTCTACTCTTCGACGACTTGTAAAATCGATGCTCGTGAATCTTGCTAGTTTCGATCTAAAACCATGTATCCCGTTGTTTTGAGCCGGAATACAAGTTTTCGTGAAGTTCTGAGAGAAAAAGTTTACACCTTTCTCTCCTCTACTCTTCGACGACTTGTAAAATCGATGCTCGTGAATCTTGCTAGTTTCGATCTAAAACCATGTATCCCGTTGTTTTGAGCCGGAATACAAGTTTTCGTGAAGTTCTGAGAGAAAAAGTTTACACCTTTCTCTCCTCTACTCTTCGACGACTTGTAAAATCGATGCTCGTGAATCTTGTTAGTTTCGATCTAAAACCATGTATCCCGTTGTTTTGAGCCGGAATACAAGTTTTCGTGAAGTTCTGAGAGAAAAAGTTTACACCTTTCTCTCGTCTACTCTTCGACGACTTGTAAAATCGATGCTCGTGAATCTTGCTAGTTTCGATCTAAAACCATGTATCCCGTTGTTTTGAGCCGGAATACAAGTTTTCGTGAAGTTCTGAGAGAAAAAGTTTACACCTTTCTCTCCTCTACTCTTCGACGACTTGTAAAATCGATGCTCGTGAATCTTGTTAGTTTCGATCTAAAACCATGTATCCCGTTGTTTTGAGCCGGAATACAAGTTTTCGTGAAGTTCTGAGAGAAAAAGTTTACACCTTTCTCTCCTCTACTCTTCGACGACTTGTAAAATCGATGCTCGTGAATCTTGCTAGTTTCGATCTAAAACCATGTATCCCGTTGTTTTGAGCCGGAATACAAGTTTTCGTGAAGTTCTGAGAGAAAAAGTTTACACCTTTCTCTCCTCTACTCTTCGACGACTTGTAAAATCGATGCTCGTGAATCTTGCTAGTTTCGATCTAAAACCATGTATCCCGTTGTTTTGAGCCGGAATACAAGTTTTCGTGAAGTTCTGAGAGAAAAAGTTTACACCTTTCTCTCCTCTACTCTTCGACGACTTGTAAAATCGATGCTCGTGAATCTTGCTAGTTTCGATCTAAAACCATGTATCCCGTTGTTTTGAGCCGGAATACAAGTTTTCGTGAAGTTCTGAGAGAAAAAGTTTACACCTTTCTCTCCTCTACTCTTCGACGACTTGTAAAATCGATGCTCGTGAATCTTGCTAGTTTCGATCTAAAACCATGTATCCCGTTGTTTTGAGCCGGAATACAAGTTTTCGTGAAGTTCTGAGAGAAAAAGTTTACACCTTTCTCTCCTCTACTCTTCGACGACTTGTAAAATCGATGCTCGTGAATCTTGTTAGTTTCGATCTAAAACCATGTATCCCGTTGTTTTGAGCCGGAATACAAGTTTTCGTGAAGTTCTGAGAGAAAAAGTTTACACCTTTCTCTCCTCTACTCTTCGACGACTTGTAAAATCGATGCTCGTGAATCTTGTTAGTTTCGATCTAAAACCATGTATCCCGTTGTTTTGAGCCGGAATACAAGTTTTCGTGAAGTTCTGAGAGAAAAAGTTTACACCTTTCTCTCCTCTACTCTTCGACGACTTGTAAAATCGATGCTCGTGAATCTTGCTAGTTTCGATCTAAAACCATGTATCCCGTTGTTTTGAGCCGGAATACAAGTTTTCGTGAAGTTCTGAGAGAAAAAGTTTACACCTTTCTCTCCTCTACTCTTCGACGACTTGTAAAATCGATGCTCGTGAATCTTGTTAGTTTCGATCTAAAACCATGTATCCCGTTGTTTTGAGCCGGAATACAAGTTTTCGTGAAGTTCTGAGAGAAAAAGTTTACACCTTTCTCTCCTCTACTCTTCGACGACTTGTAAAATCGATGCTCGTGAATCTTGCTAGTTTCGATCTAAAACCATGTATCCCGTTGTTTTGAGCCGGAATACAAGTTTTCGTGAAGTTCTGAGAGAAAAAGTTTACACCTTTCTCTCCTCTACTCTTCGACGACTTGTAAAATCGATGCTCGTGAATCTTGTTAGTTTCGATCTAAAACCATGTATCCCGTTGTTTTGAGCCGGAATACAAGTTTTCGTGAAGTTCTGAGAGAAAAAGTTTACACCTTTCTCTCGTCTACTCTTCGACGACTTGTAAAATCGATGCTCGTGAATCTTGTTAGTTTCGATCTAAAACCATGTATCCCGTTGTTTTGAGCCGGAATACAAGTTTTCGTGAAGTTCTGAGAGAAAAAGTTTACACCTTTCTCTCGTCTACTCTTCGACGACTTGTAAAATCGATGCTCGTGAATCTTGTTAGTTTCGATCTAAAACCATGTATCCCGTTGTTTTGAGCCGGAATACAAGTTTTCGTGAAGTTCTGAGAGAAAAAGTTTACACCTTTCTCTCCTCTACTCTTCGACGACTTGTAAAATCGATGCTCGTGAATCTTGTTAGTTTCGATCTAAAACCATGTATCCCGTTGTTTTGAGCCGGAATACAAGTTTTCGTGAAGTTCTGAGAGAAAAAGTTTACACCTTTCTCTCCTCTACTCTTCGACGACTTGTAAAATCGATGCTCGTGAATCTTGCTAGTTTCGATCTAAAACCATGTATCCCGTTGTTTTGAGCCGGAATACAAGTTTTCGTGAAGTTCTGAGAGAAAAAGTTTACACCTTTCTCTCGTCTACTCTTCGACGACTTGTAAAATCGATGCTCGTGAATCTTGCTAGTTTCGATCTAAAACCATGTATCCCGTTGTTTTGAGCCGGAATACAAGTTTTCGTGAAGTTCTGAGAGAAAAAGTTTACACCTTTCTCTCGTCTACTCTTCGACGACTTGTAAAATCGATGCTCGTGAATCTTGCTAGTTTCGATCTAAAACCATGTATCCCGTTGTTTTGAGCCGGAATACAAGTTTTCGTGAAGTTCTGAGAGAAAAAGTTTACACCTTTCTCTCCTCTACTCTTCGACGACTTGTAAAATCGATGCTCGTGAATCTTGCTAGTTTCGATCTAAAACCATGTATCCCGTTGTTTTGAGCCGGAATACAAGTTTTCGCGCAGTTCTGAGAGAAAAAGTTTACACCTTTCTCTCGTCTACTCTTCGACGACTTGTAAAATCGATGCTCGTGAATCTTGCTAGTTTCGATCTAAAACGATGTATCCCGTTGTTTTGAGCCGGAATACAAGTTTTCGCGAAGTTCTGAGAGAAAAAGTTTACACCTTTCTCTCGTCTACTCTTCGACGACTTGTAAAATCGATGCTCGTGAATCTTGTTAGTTTCGATCTAAAACCATGTATCCCGTTGTTTTGAGCCGGAATACAAGTTTTCGTGAAGTTCTGAGAGAAAAAGTTTACACCTTTCTCTCGTCTACTCTTCGACGACTTGTAAAATCGATGCTCGTGAATCTTGTTAGTTTCGATCTAAAACCATGTATCCCGTTGTTTTGAGCCGGAATACAAGTTTTCGTGAAGTTCTGAGAGAAAAAGTTTACACCTTTCTCTCGTCTACTCTTCGACGACTTGTAAAATCGATGCTCGTGAATCTTGCTAGTTTCGATCTAAAACCATGTATCCCGTTGTTTTGAGCCGGAATACAAGTTTTCGTGAAGTTCTGAGAGAAAAAGTTTACACCTTTCTCTCCTCTACTCTTCGACGACTTGTAAAATCGATGCTCGTGAATCTTGCTAGTTTCGATCTAAAACCATGTATCCCGTTGTTTTGAGCCGGAATACAAGTTTTCGTGAAGTTCTGAGAGAAAAAGTTTACACCTTTCTCTCCTCTACTCTTCGACGACTTGTAAAATCGATGCTCGTGAATCTTGTTAGTTTCGATCTAAAACCATGTATCCCGTTGTTTTGAGCCGGAATACAAGTTTTCGTGAAGTTCTGAGAGAAAAAGTTTACACCTTTCTCTCGTCTACTCTTCGACGACTTGTAAAATCGATGCTCGTGAATCTTGCTAGTTTCGATCTAAAACCATGTATCCCGTTGTTTTGAGCCGGAATACAAGTTTTCGTGAAGTTCTGAGAGAAAAAGTTTACACCTTTCTCTCCTCTACTCTTCGACGACTTGTAAAATCGATGCTCGTGAATCTTGTTAGTTTCGATCTAAAACCATGTATCCCGTTGTTTTGAGCCGGAATACAAGTTTTCGTGAAGTTCTGAGAGAAAAAGTTTACACCTTTCTCTCCTCTACTCTTCGACGACTTGTAAAATCGATGCTCGTGAATCTTGCTAGTTTCGATCTAAAACCATGTATCCCGTTGTTTTGAGCCGGAATACAAGTTTTCGTGAAGTTCTGAGAGAAAAAGTTTACACCTTTCTCTCCTCTACTCTTCGACGACTTGTAAAATCGATGCTCGTGAATCTTGTTAGTTTCGATCTAAAACCATGTATCCCGTTGTTTTGAGCCGGAATACAAGTTTTCGTGAAGTTCTGAGAGAAAAAGTTTACACCTTTCTCTCTCTACTCTTCGACGACTTGTAAAATCGATGCTCGTGAATCTTGTTAGTTTCGATCTAAAACCATGTATCCCGTTGTTTTGAGCCGGAATACAAGTTTTCGTGAAGTTCTGAGAGAAAAAGTTTACACCTTTCTCTCCTCTACTCTTCGACGACTTGTAAAATCGATGCTCGTGAATCTTGCTAGTTTCGATCTAAAACCATGTATCCCGTTGTTTTGAGCCGGAATACAAGTTTTCGTGAAGTTCTGAGAGAAAAAGTTTACACCTTTCTCTCCTCTACTCTTCGACGACTTGTAAAATCGATGCTCGTGAATCTTGCTAGTTTCGATCTAAAACCATGTATCCCGTTGTTTTGAGCCGGAATACAAGTTTTCGTGAAGTTCTGAGAGAAAAAGTTTACACCTTTCTCTCCTCTACTCTTCGACGACTTGTAAAATCGATGCTCGTGAATCTTGTTAGTTTCGATCTAAAACCATGTATCCCGTTGTTTTGAGCCGGAATACAAGTTTTCGTGAAGTTCTGAGAGAAAAAGTTTACACCTTTCTCTCGTCTACTCTTCGACGACTTGTAAAATCGATGCTCGTGAATCTTGTTAGTTTCGATCTAAAACCATGTATCCCGTTGTTTTGAGCCGGAATACAAGTTTTCGTGAAGTTCTGAGAGAAAAAGTTTACACCTTTCTCTCCTCTACTCTTCGACGACTTGTAAAATCGATGCTCGTGAATCTTGTTAGTTTCGATCTAAAACCATGTATCCCGTTGTTTTGAGCCGGAATACAAGTTTTCGTGAAGTTCTGAGAGAAAAAGTTTACACCTTTCTCTCCTCTACTCTTCGACGACTTGTAAAATCGATGCTCGTGAATCTTGTTAGTTTCGATCTAAAACCATGTATCCCGTTGTTTTGAGCCGGAATACAAGTTTTCGTGAAGTTCTGAGAGAAAAAGTTTACACCTTTCTCTCCTCTACTCTTCGACGACTTGTAAAATCGATGCTCGTGAATCTTGCTAGTTTCGATCTAAAACCATGTATCCCGTTGTTTTGAGCCGGAATACAAGTTTTCGTGAAGTTCTGAGAGAAAAAGTTTACACCTTTCTCTCCTCTACTCTTCGACGACTTGTAAAATCGATGCTCGTGAATCTTGCTAGTTTCGATCTAAAACCATGTATCCCGTTGTTTTGAGCCGGAATACAAGTTTTCGTGAAGTTCTGAGAGAAAAAGTTTACACCTTTCTCTCCTCTACTCTTCGACGACTTGTAAAATCGATGCTCGTGAATCTTGCTAGTTTCGATCTAAAACCATGTATCCCGTTGTTTTGAGCCGGAATACAAGTTTTCGTGAAGTTCTGAGAGAAAAAGTTTACACCTTTCTCTCCTCTACTCTTCGACGACTTGTAAAATCGATGCTCGTGAATCTTGCTAGTTTCGATCTAAAACCATGTATCCCGTTGTTTTGAGCCGGAATACAAGTTTTCGTGAAGTTCTGAGAGAAAAAGTTTACACCTTTCTCTCGTCTACTCTTCGACGACTTGTAAAATCGATGCTCGTGAATATTGCTAGTTTCGATCTAAAACGATGTATCCCGTTGTTTTGAGCCGGAATACAAGTTTTCGCGCAGTTCTGAGAGAAAAAGTTTACACCTTTCTCTCGTCTACTCTTCGACGACTTGTAAAATCGATGCTCGTGAATCTTGCTAGTTTCGATCTAAAACCATGTATCCCGTTGTTTTGAGCCGGAATACAAGTTTTCGTGAAGTTCTGAGAGAAAAAGTTTACACCTTTCTCTCCTCTACTCTTCGACGACTTGTAAAATCGATGCTCGTGAATCTTGTTAGTTTCGATCTAAAACCATGTATCCCGTTGTTTTGAGCCGGAATACAAGTTTTCGTGAAGTTCTGAGAGAAAAAGTTTACACCTTTCTCTCCTCTACTCTTCGACGACTTGTAAAATCGATGCTCGTGAATCTTGTTAGTTTCGATCTAAAACCATGTATCCCGTTGTTTTGAGCCGGAATACAAGTTTTCGTGAAGTTCTGAGAGAAAAAGTTTACACCTTTCTCTCCTCTACTCTTCGACGACTTGTAAAATCGATGCTCGTGAATCTTGCTAGTTTCGATCTAAAACCATGTATCCCGTTGTTTTGAGCCGGAATACAAGTTTTCGTGAAGTTCTGAGAGAAAAAGTTTACACCTTTCTCTCCTCTACTCTTCGACGACTTGTAAAATCGATGCTCGTGAATCTTGTTAGTTTCGATCTAAAACCATGTATCCCGTTGTTTTGAGCCGGAATACAAGTTTTCGCGCAGTTCTGAGAGAAAAAGTTTACACCTTTCTCTCGTCTACTCTTGGACGACTTGTAAAATCGATGCTCGTGAATCTTGCTAGTTTCGATCTAAAACCATGTATCCCGTTGTTTTGAGCCGGAATACAAGTTTTCGTGAAGTTCTGAGAGAAAAAGTTTACACCTTTCTCTCCTCTACTCTTCGACGACTTGTAAAATCGATGCTCGTGAATCTTGCTAGTTTCGATCTAAAACCATGTATCCCGTTGTTTTGAGCCGGAATACAAGTTTTCGCGCAGTTCTGAGAGAAAAAGTTTACACCTTTCTCTCGTCTACTCTTCGACGACTTGTAAAATCGATGCTCGTGAATCTTGCTAGTTTCGATCTAAAACCATGTATCCCGTTGTTTTGAGCCGGAATACAAGTTTTCGCGAAGTTCTGAGAGAAAAAGTTTACACCTTTCTCTCGTCTACTCTTCGACGACTTGTAAAATCGATGCTCGTGAATCTTGCTAGTTTCGATCTAAAACCATGTATCCCGTTGTTTTGAGCCGGAATACAAGTTTTCGTGAAGTTCTGAGAGAAAAAGTTTACACCTTTCTCTCCTCTACTCTTCGACGACTTGTAAAATCGATGCTCGTGAATCTTGTTAGTTTCGATCTAAAACCATGTATCCCGTTGTTTTGAGCCGGAATACAAGTTTTCGTGAAGTTCTGAGAGAAAAAGTTTACACCTTTCTCTCCTCTACTCTTCGACGACTTGTAAAATCGATGCTCGTGAATCTTGCTAGTTTCGATCTAAAACCATGTATCCCGTTGTTTTGAGCCGGAATACAAGTTTTCGTGAAGTTCTGAGAGAAAAAGTTTACACCTTTCTCTCCTCTACTCTTCGACGACTTGTAAAATCGATGCTCGTGAATCTTGCTAGTTTCGATCTAAAACCATGTATCCCGTTGTTTTGAGCCGGAATACAAGTTTTCGTGAAGTTCTGAGAGAAAAAGTTTACACCTTTCTCTCCTCTACTCTTCGACGACTTGTAAAATCGATGCTCGTGAATCTTGTTAGTTTCGATCTAAAACCATGTATCCCGTTGTTTTGAGCCGGAATACAAGTTTTCGTGAAGTTCTGAGAGAAAAAGTTTACACCTTTCTCTCGTCTACTCTTCGACGACTTGTAAAATCGATGCTCGTGAATCTTGCTAGTTTCGATCTAAAACCATGTATCCCGTTGTTTTGAGCCGGAATACAAGTTTTCGTGAAGTTCTGAGAGAAAAAGTTTACACCTTTCTCTCCTCTACTCTTCGACGACTTGTAAAATCGATGCTCGTGAATCTTGCTAGTTTCGATCTAAAACCATGTATCCCGTTGTTTTGAGCCGGAATACAAGTTTTCGCGCAGTTCTGAGAGAAAAAGTTTACACCTTTCTCTCGTCTACTCTTCGACGACTTGTAAAATCGATGCTCGTGAATCTTGCTAGTTTCGATCTAAAACCATGTATCCCGTTGTTTTGAGCCGGAATACAAGTTTTCGTGAAGTTCTGAGAGAAAAAGTTTACACCTTTCTCTCCTCTACTCTTCGACGACTTGTAAAATCGATGCTCGTGAATCTTGTTAGTTTCGATCTAAAACCATGTATCCCGTTGTTTTGAGCCGGAATACAAGTTTTCGTGAAGTTCTGAGAGAAAAAGTTTACACCTTTCTCTCGTCTACTCTTCGACGACTTGTAAAATCGATGCTCGTGAATCTTGTTAGTTTCGATCTAAAACCATGTATCCCGTTGTTTTGAGCCGGAATACAAGTTTTCGTGAAGTTCTGAGAGAAAAAGTTTACACCTTTCTCTCCTCTACTCTTCGACGACTTGTAAAATCGATGCTCGTGAATCTTGTTAGTTTCGATCTAAAACCATGTATCCCGTTGTTTTGAGCCGGAATACAAGTTTTCGTGAAGTTCTGAGAGAAAAAGTTTACACCTTTCTCTCGTCTACTCTTCGACGACTTGTAAAATCGATGCTCGTGAATCTTGCTAGTTTCGATCTAAAACCATGTATCCCGTTGTTTTGAGCCGGAATACAAGTTTTCGTGAAGTTCTGAGAGAAAAAGTTTACACCTTTCTCTCCTCTACTCTTCGACGACTTGTAAAATCGATGCTCGTGAATCTTGTTAGTTTCGATCTAAAACCATGTATCCCGTTGTTTTGAGCCGGAATACAAGTTTTCGTGAAGTTCTGAGAGAAAAAGTTTACACCTTTCTCTCGTCTACTCTTCGACGACTTGTAAAATCGATGCTCGTGAATCTTGCTAGTTTCGATCTAAAACCATGTATCCCGTTGTTTTGAGCCGGAATACAAGTTTTCGTGAAGTTCTGAGAGAAAAAGTTTACACCTTTCTCTCCTCTACTCTTCGACGACTTGTAAAATCGATGCTCGTGAATCTTGCTAGTTTCGATCTAAAACCATGTATCCCGTTGTTTTGAGCCGGAATACAAGTTTTCGTGAAGTTCTGAGAGAAAAAGTTTACACCTTTCTCTCCTCTACTCTTCGACGACTTGTAAAATCGATGCTCGTGAATCTTGCTAGTTTCGATCTAAAACCATGTATCCCGTTGTTTTGAGCCGGAATACAAGTTTTCGTGAAGTTCTGAGAGAAAAAGTTTACACCTTTCTCTCCTCTACTCTTCGACGACTTGTAAAATCGATGCTCGTGAATCTTGTTAGTTTCGATCTAAAACCATGTATCCCGTTGTTTTGAGCCGGAATACAAGTTTTCGTGAAGTTCTGAGAGAAAAAGTTTACACCTTTCTCTCCTCTACTCTTCGACGACTTGTAAAATCGATGCTCGTGAATCTTGTTAGTTTCGATCTAAAACCATGTATCCCGTTGTTTTGAGCCGGAATACAAGTTTTCGTGAAGTTCTGAGAGAAAAAGTTTACACCTTTCTCTCCTCTACTCTTCGACGACTTGTAAAATCGATGCTCGTGAATCTTGTTAGTTTCGATCTAAAACCATGTATCCCGTTGTTTTGAGCCGGAATACAAGTTTTCGTGAAGTTCTGAGAGAAAAAGTTTACACCTTTCTCTCCTCTACTCTTCGACGACTTGTAAAATCGATGCTCGTGAATCTTGCTAGTTTCGATCTAAAACCATGTATCCCGTTGTTTTGAGCCGGAATACAAGTTTTCGTGAAGTTCTGAGAGAAAAAGTTTACACCTTTCTCTCGTCTACTCTTCGACGACTTGTAAAATCGATGCTCGTGAATCTTGTTAGTTTCGATCTAAAACCATGTATCCCGTTGTTTTGAGCCGGAATACAAGTTTTCGCGCAGTTCTGAGAGAAAAAGTTTACACCTTTCTCTCGTCTACTCTTGGACGACTTGTAAAATCGATGCTCGTGAATCTTGCTAGTTTCGATCTAAAACCATGTATCCCGTTGTTTTGAGCCGGAATACAAGTTTTCGTGAAGTTCTGAGAGAAAAAGTTTACACCTTTCTCTCCTCTACTCTTCGACGACTTGTAAAATCGATGCTCGTGAATCTTGCTAGTTTCGATCTAAAACCATGTATCCCGTTGTTTTGAGCCGGAATACAAGTTTTCGTGAAGTTCTGAGAGAAAAAGTTTACACCTTTCTCTCGTCTACTCTTCGACGACTTGTAAAATCGATGCTCGTGAATCTTGCTAGTTTCGATCTAAAACCATGTATCCCGTTGTTTTGAGCCGGAATACAAGTTTTCGTGAAGTTCTGAGAGAAAAAGTTTACACCTTTCTCTCGTCTACTCTTCGACGACTTGTAAAATCGATGCTCGTGAATCTTGCTAGTTTCGATCTAAAACCATGTATCCCGTTGTTTTGAGCCGGAATACAAGTTTTCGTGAAGTTCTGAGAGAAAAAGTTTACACCTTTCTCTCTCTACTCTTCGACGACTTGTAAAATCGATGCTCGTGAATCTTGTTAGTTTCGATCTAAAACCATGTATCCCGTTGTTTTGAGCCGGAATACAAGTTTTCGTGAAGTTCTGAGAGAAAAAGTTTACACCTTTCTCTCCTCTACTCTTCGACGACTTGTAAAATCGATGCTCGTGAATCTTGTTAGTTTCGATCTAAAACCATGTATCCCGTTGTTTTGAGCCGGAATACAAGTTTTCGTGAAGTTCTGAGAGAAAAAGTTTACACCTTTCTCTCCTCTACTCTTCGACGACTTGTAAAATCGATGCTCGTGAATCTTGTTAGTTTCGATCTAAAACCATGTATCCCGTTGTTTTGAGCCGGAATACAAGTTTTCGTGAAGTTCTGAGAGAAAAAGTTTACACCTTTCTCTCCTCTACTCTTCGACGACTTGTAAAATCGATGCTCGTGAATCTTGTTAGTTTCGATCTAAAACCATGTATCCCGTTGTTTTGAGCCGGAATACAAGTTTTCGTGAAGTTCTGAGAGAAAAAGTTTACACCTTTCTCTCGTCTACTCTTGGACGACTTGTAAAATCGATGCTCGTGAATCTTGCTAGTTTCGATCTAAAACCATGTATCCCGTTGTTTTGAGCCGGAATACAAGTTTTCGTGAAGTTCTGAGAGAAAAAGTTTACACCTTTCTCTCCTCTACTCTTCGACGACTTGTAAAATCGATGCTCGTGAATCTTGCTAGTTTCGATCTAAAACCATGTATCCCGTTGTTTTGAGCCGGAATACAAGTTTTCGCGCAGTTCTGAGAGAAAAAGTTTACACCTTTCTCTCGTCTACTCTTCGACGACTTGTAAAATCGATGCTCGTGAATCTTGCTAGTTTCGATCTAAAACCATGTATCCCGTTGTTTTGAGCCGGAATACAAGTTTTCGCGCAGTTCTGAGAGAAAAAGTTTACACCTTTCTCTCGTCTACTCTTCGACGACTTGTAAAATCGATGCTCGTGAATCTTGTTAGTTTCGATCTAAAACCATGTATCCCGTTGTTTTGAGCCGGAATACAAGTTTTCGTGAAGTTCTGAGAGAAAAAGTTTACACCTTTCTCTCCTCTACTCTTCGACGACTTGTAAAATCGATGCTCGTGAATCTTGTTAGTTTCGATCTAAAACCATGTATCCCGTTGTTTTGAGCCGGAATACAAGTTTTCGTGAAGTTCTGAGAGAAAAAGTTTACACCTTTCTCTCGTCTACTCTTCGACGACTTGTAAAATCGATGCTCGTGAATCTTGTTAGTTTCGATCTAAAACCATGTATCCCGTTGTTTTGAGCCGGAATACAAGTTTTCGTGAAGTTCTGAGAGAAAAAGTTTACACCTTTCTCTCCTCTACTCTTCGACGACTTGTAAAATCGATGCTCGTGAATCTTGTTAGTTTCGATCTAAAACCATGTATCCCGTTGTTTTGAGCCGGAATACAAGTTTTCGTGAAGTTCTGAGAGAAAAAGTTTACACCTTTCTCTCCTCTACTCTTCGACGACTTGTAAAATCGATGCTCGTGAATCTTGCTAGTTTCGATCTAAAACCATGTATCCCGTTGTTTTGAGCCGGAATACAAGTTTTCGTGAAGTTCTGAGAGAAAAAGTTTACACCTTTCTCTCCTCTACTCTTCGACGACTTGTAAAATCGATGCTCGTGAATCTTGTTAGTTTCGATCTAAAACCATGTATCCCGTTGTTTTGAGCCGGAATACAAGTTTTCGTGAAGTTCTGAGAGAAAAAGTTTACACCTTTCTCTCCTCTACTCTTCGACGACTTGTAAAATCGATGCTCGTGAATCTTGTTAGTTTCGATCTAAAACCATGTATCCCGTTGTTTTGAGCCGGAATACAAGTTTTCGTGAAGTTCTGAGAGAAAAAGTTTACACCTTTCTCTCGTCTACTCTTCGACGACTTGTAAAATCGATGCTCGTGAATCTTGTTAGTTTCGATCTAAAACCATGTATCCCGTTGTTTTGAGCCGGAATACAAGTTTTCGTGAAGTTCTGAGAGAAAAAGTTTACACCTTTCTCTCGTCTACTCTTCGACGACTTGTAAAATCGATGCTCGTGAATCTTGCTAGTTTCGATCTAAAACCATGTATCCCGTTGTTTTGAGCCGGAATACAAGTTTTCGTGAAGTTCTGAGAGAAAAAGTTTACACCTTTCTCTCCTCTACTCTTCGACGACTTGTAAAATCGATGCTCGTGAATCTTGCTAGTTTCGATCTAAAACCATGTATCCCGTTGTTTTGAGCCGGAATACAAGTTTTCGCGCAGTTCTGAGAGAAAAAGTTTACACCTTTCTCTCGTCTACTCTTCGACGACTTGTAAAATCGATGCTCGTGAATCTTGCTAGTTTCGATCTAAAACCATGTATCCCGTTGTTTTGAGCCGGAATACAAGTTTTCGCGCAGTTCTGAGAGAAAAAGTTTACACCTTTCTCTCGTCTACTCTTCGACGACTTGTAAAATCGATGCTCGTGAATCTTGCTAGTTTCGATCTAAAACCATGTATCCCGTTGTTTTGAGCCGGAATACAAGTTTTCGTGAAGTTCTGAGAGAAAAAGTTTACACCTTTCTCTCTCTACTCTTCGACGACTTGTAAAATCGATGCTCGTGAATCTTGTTAGTTTCGATCTAAAACCATGTATCCCGTTGTTTTGAGCCGGAATACAAGTTTTCGTGAAGTTCTGAGAGAAAAAGTTTACACCTTTCTCTCCTCTACTCTTCGACGACTTGTAAAATCGATGCTCGTGAATCTTGTTAGTTTCGATCTAAAACCATGTATCCCGTTGTTTTGAGCCGGAATACAAGTTTTCGTGAAGTTCTGAGAGAAAAAGTTTACACCTTTCTCTCCTCTACTCTTCGACGACTTGTAAAATCGATGCTCGTGAATCTTGCTAGTTTCGATCTAAAACCATGTATCCCGTTGTTTTGAGCCGGAATACAAGTTTTCGTGAAGTTCTGAGAGAAAAAGTTTACACCTTTCTCTCCTCTACTCTTCGACGACTTGTAAAATCGATGCTCGTGAATCTTGCTAGTTTCGATCTAAAACCATGTATCCCGTTGTTTTGAGCCGGAATACAAGTTTTCGCGCAGTTCTGAGAGAAAAAGTTTACACCTTTCTCTCGTCTACTCTTCGACGACTTGTAAAATCGATGCTCGTGAATCTTGCTAGTTTCGATCTAAAACCATGTATCCCGTTGTTTTGAGCCGGAATACAAGTTTTCGTGAAGTTCTGAGAGAAAAAGTTTACACCTTTCTCTCCTCTACTCTTCGACGACTTGTAAAATCGATGCTCGTGAATCTTGTTAGTTTCGATCTAAAACCATGTATCCCGTTGTTTTGAGCCGGAATACAAGTTTTCGTGAAGTTCTGAGAGAAAAAGTTTACACCTTTCTCTCTCTACTCTTCGACGACTTGTAAAATCGATGCTCGTGAATCTTGTTAGTTTCGATCTAAAACCATGTATCCCGTTGTTTTGAGCCGGAATACAAGTTTTCGTGAAGTTCTGAGAGAAAAAGTTTACACCTTTCTCTCCTCTACTCTTCGACGACTTGTAAAATCGATGCTCGTGAATCTTGTTAGTTTCGATCTAAAACCATGTATCCCGTTGTTTTGAGCCGGAATACAAGTTTTCGTGAAGTTCTGAGAGAAAAAGTTTACACCTTTCTCTCCTCTACTCTTCGACGACTTGTAAAATCGATGCTCGTGAATCTTGCTAGTTTCGATCTAAAACCATGTATCCCGTTGTTTTGAGCCGGAATACAAGTTTTCGTGAAGTTCTGAGAGAAAAAGTTTACACCTTTCTCTCGTCTACTCTTCGACGACTTGTAAAATCGATGCTCGTGAATCTTGTTAGTTTCGATCTAAAACCATGTATCCCGTTGTTTTGAGCCGGAATACAAGTTTTCGCGCAGTTCTGAGAGAAAAAGTTTACACCTTTCTCTCGTCTACTCTTCGACGACTTGTAAAATCGATGCTCGTGAATCTTGCTAGTTTCGATCTAAAACCATGTATCCCGTTGTTTTGAGCCGGAATACAAGTTTTCGTGAAGTTCTGAGAGAAAAAGTTTACACCTTTCTCTCCTCTACTCTTCGACGACTTGTAAAATCGATGCTCGTGAATCTTGCTAGTTTCGATCTAAAACCATGTATCCCGTTGTTTTGAGCCGGAATACAAGTTTTCGCGCAGTTCTGAGAGAAAAAGTTTACACCTTTCTCTCGTCTACTCTTCGACGACTTGTAAAATCGATGCTCGTGAATCTTGCTAGTTTCGATCTAAAACCATGTATCCCGTTGTTTTGAGCCGGAATACAAGTTTTCGCGAAGTTCTGAGAGAAAAAGTTTACACCTTTCTCTCGTCTACTCTTCGACGACTTGTAAAATCGATGCTCGTGAATCTTGTTAGTTTCGATCTAAAACCATGTATCCCGTTGTTTTGAGCCGGAATACAAGTTTTCGTGAAGTTCTGAGAGAAAAAGTTTACACCTTTCTCTCTCTACTCTTCGACGACTTGTAAAATCGATGCTCGTGAATCTTGTTAGTTTCGATCTAAAACCATGTATCCCGTTGTTTTGAGCCGGAATACAAGTTTTCGTGAAGTTCTGAGAGAAAAAGTTTACACCTTTCTCTCCTCTACTCTTCGACGACTTGTAAAATCGATGCTCGTGAATCTTGTTAGTTTCGATCTAAAACCATGTATCCCGTTGTTTTGAGCCGGAATACAAGTTTTCGTGAAGTTCTGAGAGAAAAAGTTTACACCTTTCTCTCCTCTACTCTTCGACGACTTGTAAAATCGATGCTCGTGAATCTTGTTAGTTTCGATCTAAAACCATGTATCCCGTTGTTTTGAGCCGGAATACAAGTTTTCGTGAAGTTCTGAGAGAAAAAGTTTACACCTTTCTCTCGTCTACTCTTGGACGACTTGTAAAATCGATGCTCGTGAATCTTGTTAGTTTCGATCTAAAACCATGTATCCCGTTGTTTTGAGCCGGAATACAAGTTTTCGCGCAGTTCTGAGAGAAAAAGTTTACACCTTTCTCTCGTCTACTCTTGGACGACTTGTAAAATCGATGCTCGTGAATCTTGCTAGTTTCGATCTAAAACCATGTATCCCGTTGTTTTGAGCCGGAATACAAGTTTTCGTGAAGTTCTGAGAGAAAAAGTTTACACCTTTCTCTCCTCTACTCTTCGACGACTTGTAAAATCGATGCTCGTGAATATTGCTAGTTTCGATCTAAAACGATGTATCCCGTTGTTTTGAGCCGGAATACAAGTTTTCGCGCAGTTCTGAGAGAAAAAGTTTACACCTTTCTCTCGTCTACTCTTCGACGACTTGTAAAATCGATGCTCGTGAATATTGCTAGTTTCTATCTAAAACGATGTATCCCGTTGTTTTGAGCCGGAATACAAGTTTTCGCGCAGTTCTGAGAGAAAAAGTTTACACCTTTCTCTCGTCTACTCTTCGACGACTTGTAAAATCGATGCTCGTGAATCTTGCTAGTTTCGATCTAAAACCATGTATCCCGTTGTTTTGAGCCGGAATACAAGTTTTCGTGAAGTTCTGAGAGAAAAAGTTTACACCTTTCTCTCCTCTACTCTTCGACGACTTGTAAAATCGATGCTCGTGAATCTTGTTAGTTTCGATCTAAAACCATGTATCCCGTTGTTTTGAGCCGGAATACAAGTTTTCGTGAAGTTCTGAGAGAAAAAGTTTACACCTTTCTCTCGTCTACTCTTGGACGACTTGTAAAATCGATGCTCGTGAATCTTGCTAGTTTCGATCTAAAACCATGTATCCCGTTGTTTTGAGCCGGAATACAAGTTTTCGTGAAGTTCTGAGAGAAAAAGTTTACACCTTTCTCTCCTCTACTCTTCGACGACTTGTAAAATCGATGCTCGTGAATCTTGTTAGTTTCGATCTAAAACCATGTATCCCGTTGTTTTGAGCCGGAATACAAGTTTTCGTGAAGTTCTGAGAGAAAAAGTTTACACCTTTCTCTCCTCTACTCTTCGACGACTTGTAAAATCGATGCTCGTGAATCTTGCTAGTTTCGATCTAAAACCATGTATCCCGTTGTTTTGAGCCGGAATACAAGTTTTCGTGAAGTTCTGAGAGAAAAAGTTTACACCTTTCTCTCCTCTACTCTTCGACGACTTGTAAAATCGATGCTCGTGAATCTTGTTAGTTTCGATCTAAAACCATGTATCCCGTTGTTTTGAGCCGGAATACAAGTTTTCGTGAAGTTCTGAGAGAAAAAGTTTACACCTTTCTCTCCTCTACTCTTCGACGACTTGTAAAATCGATGCTCGTGAATCTTGTTAGTTTCGATCTAAAACCATGTATCCCGTTGTTTTGAGCCGGAATACAAGTTTTCGTGAAGTTCTGAGAGAAAAAGTTTACACCTTTCTCTCCTCTACTCTTCGACGACTTGTAAAATCGATGCTCGTGAATCTTGCTAGTTTCGATCTAAAACCATGTATCCCGTTGTTTTGAGCCGGAATACAAGTTTTCGTGAAGTTCTGAGAGAAAAAGTTTACACCTTTCTCTCCTCTACTCTTCGACGACTTGTAAAATCGATGCTCGTGAATCTTGCTAGTTTCGATCTAAAACCATGTATCCCGTTGTTTTGAGCCGGAATACAAGTTTTCGTGAAGTTCTGAGAGAAAAAGTTTACACCTTTCTCTCCTCTACTCTTCGACGACTTGTAAAATCGATGCTCGTGAATCTTGTTAGTTTCGATCTAAAACCATGTATCCCGTTGTTTTGAGCCGGAATACAAGTTTTCGCGCAGTTCTGAGAGAAAAAGTTTACACCTTTCTCTCGTCTACTCTTCGACGACTTGTAAAATCGATGCTCGTGAATCTTGCTAGTTTCGATCTAAAACCATGTATCCCGTTGTTTTGAGCCGGAATACAAGTTTTCGTGAAGTTCTGAGAGAAAAAGTTTACACCTTTCTCTCCTCTACTCTTCGACGACTTGTAAAATCGATGCTCGTGAATCTTGCTAGTTTCGATCTAAAACCATGTATCCCGTTGTTTTGAGCCGGAATACAAGTTTTCGCGCAGTTCTGAGAGAAAAAGTTTACACCTTTCTCTCGTCTACTCTTCGACGACTTGTAAAATCGATGCTCGTGAATCTTGCTAGTTTCGATCTAAAACGATGTATCCCGTTGTTTTGAGCCGGAATACAAGTTTTCGCGCAGTTCTGAGAGAAAAAGTTTACACCTTTCTCTCGTCTACTCTTGACGACTTGTAAAATCGATGCTCGTGAATCTTGCTAGTTTCGATCTAAAACCATGTATCCCGTTGTTTTGAGCCGGAATACAAGTTTTCGTGAAGTTCTGAGAGAAAAAGTTTACACCTTTCTCTCCTCTACTCTTCGACGACTTGTAAAATCGATGCTCGTGAATCTTGTTAGTTTCGATCTAAAACCATGTATCCCGTTGTTTTGAGCCGGAATACAAGTTTTCGTGAAGTTCTGAGAGAAAAAGTTTACACCTTTCTCTCGTCTACTCTTCGACGACTTGTAAAATCGATGCTCGTGAATCTTGTTAGTTTCGATCTAAAACCATGTATCCCGTTGTTTTGAGCCGGAATACAAGTTTTCGTGAAGTTCTGAGAGAAAAAGTTTACACCTTTCTCTCCTCTACTCTTCGACGACTTGTAAAATCGATGCTCGTGAATCTTGTTAGTTTCGATCTAAAACCATGTATCCCGTTGTTTTGAGCCGGAATACAAGTTTTCGTGAAGTTCTGAGAGAAAAAGTTTACACCTTTCTCTCCTCTACTCTTCGACGACTTGTAAAATCGATGCTCGTGAATCTTGCTAGTTTCGATCTAAAACCATGTATCCCGTTGTTTTGAGCCGGAATACAAGTTTTCGTGAAGTTCTGAGAGAAAAAGTTTACACCTTTCTCTCCTCTACTCTTCGACGACTTGTAAAATCGATGCTCGTGAATCTTGTTAGTTTCGATCTAAAACCATGTATCCCGTTGTTTTGAGCCGGAATACAAGTTTTCGCGCAGTTCTGAGAGAAAAAGTTTACACCTTTCTCTCGTCTACTCTTGGACGACTTGTAAAATCGATGCTCGTGAATCTTGCTAGTTTCGATCTAAAACCATGTATCCCGTTGTTTTGAGCCGGAATACAAGTTTTCGCGAAGTTCTGAGAGAAAAAGTTTACACCTTTCTCTCGTCTACTCTTGGACGACTTGTAAAATCGATGCTCGTGAATCTTGCTAGTTTCGATCTAAAACCATGTATCCCGTTGTTTTGAGCCGGAATACAAGTTTTCGCGCAGTTCTGAGAGAAAAAGTTTACACCTTTCTCTCGTCTACTCTTCGACGACTTGTAAAATCGATGCTCGTGAATCTTGCTAGTTTCGATCTAAAACCATGTATCCCGTTGTTTTGAGCCGGAATACAAGTTTTCGTGAAGTTCTGAGAGAAAAAGTTTACACCTTTCTCTCCTCTACTCTTCGACGACTTGTAAAATCGATGCTCGTGAATATTGCTAGTTTCTATCTAAAACGATGTATCCCGTTGTTTTGAGCCGGAATACAAGTTTTCGCGCAGTTCTGAGAGAAAAAGTTTACACCTTTCTCTCGTCTACTCTTCGACGACTTGTAAAATCGATGCTCGTGAATATTGCTAGTTTCTATCTAAAACGATGTATCCCGTTGTTTTGAGCCGGAATACAAGTTTTCGCGCAGTTCTGAGAGAAAAAGTTTACACCTTTCTCTCGTCTACAAACGATGTATCCCGTTGTTTTGAGCCGGAATACAAGTTTTCGTGAAGTTCTGAGAGAAAAAGTTTACACCTTTCTCTCGTCTACTCTTCGACGACTTGTAAAATCGATGCTCGTGAATCTTGTTAGTTTCGATCTAAAACCATGTATCCCGTTGTTTTGAGCCGGAATACAAGTTTTCGTGAAGTTCTGAGAGAAAAAGTTTACACCTTTCTCTCGTCTACTCTTGGACGACTTGTAAAATCGATGCTCGTGAATCTTGCTAGTTTCGATCTAAAACCATGTATCCCGTTGTTTTGAGCCGGAATACAAGTTTTCGTGAAGTTCTGAGAGAAAAAGTTTACACCTTTCTCTCCTCTACTCTTCGACGACTTGTAAAATCGATGCTCGTGAATCTTGCTAGTTTCGATCTAAAACCATGTATCCCGTTGTTTTGAGCCGGAATACAAGTTTTCGTGAAGTTCTGAGAGAAAAAGTTTACACCTTTCTCTCCTCTACTCTTCGACGACTTGTAAAATCGATGCTCGTGAATCTTGTTAGTTTCGATCTAAAACCATGTATCCCGTTGTTTTGAGCCGGAATACAAGTTTTCGTGAAGTTCTGAGAGAAAAAGTTTACACCTTTCTCTCCTCTACTCTTCGACGACTTGTAAAATCGATGCTCGTGAATCTTGCTAGTTTCGATCTAAAACCATGTATCCCGTTGTTTTGAGCCGGAATACAAGTTTTCGTGAAGTTCTGAGAGAAAAAGTTTACACCTTTCTCTCCTCTACTCTTCGACGACTTGTAAAATCGATGCTCGTGAATCTTGTTAGTTTCGATCTAAAACCATGTATCCCGTTGTTTTGAGCCGGAATACAAGTTTTCGTGAAGTTCTGAGAGAAAAAGTTTACACCTTTCTCTCGTCTACTCTTGGACGACTTGTAAAATCGATGCTCGTGAATCTTGCTAGTTTCGATCTAAAACCATGTATCCCGTTGTTTTGAGCCGGAATACAAGTTTTCGTGAAGTTCTGAGAGAAAAAGTTTACACCTTTCTCTCGTCTACTCTTGGACGACTTGTAAAATCGATGCTCGTGAATCTTGTTAGTTTCGATCTAAAACCATGTATCCCGTTGTTTTGAGCCGGAATACAAGTTTTCGTGAAGTTCTGAGAGAAAAAGTTTACACCTTTCTCTCGTCTACTCTTGGACGACTTGTAAAATCGATGCTCGTGAATCTTGCTAGTTTCGATCTAAAACCATGTATCCCGTTGTTTTGAGCCGGAATACAAGTTTTCGTGAAGTTCTGAGAGAAAAAGTTTACACCTTTCTCTCCTCTACTCTTCGACGACTTGTAAAATCGATGCTCGTGAATATTGCTAGTTTCTATCTAAAACGATGTATCCCGTTGTTTTGAGCCGGAATACAAGTTTTCGCGCAGTTCTGAGAGAAAAAGTTTACACCTTTCTCTCGTCTACTCTTCGACGACTTGTAAAATCGATGCTCGTGAATATTGCTAGTTTCTATCTAAAACGATGTATCCCGTTGTTTTGAGCCGGAATACAAGTTTTCGCGCAGTTCTGAGAGAAAAAGTTTACACCTTTCTCTCGTCTACAAACGATGTATCCCGTTGTTTTGAGCCGGAATACAAGTTTTCGTGAAGTTCTGAGAGAAAAAGTTTACACCTTTCTCTCGTCTACTCTTGGACGACTTGTAAAATCGATGCTCGTGAATCTTGTTAGTTTCGATCTAAAACCATGTATCCCGTTGTTTTGAGCCGGAATACAAGTTTTCGCGCAGTTCTGAGAGAAAAAGTTTACACCTTTCTCTCGTCTACTCTTGGACGACTTGTAAAATCGATGCTCGTGAATCTTGCTAGTTTCGATCTAAAACCATGTATCCCGTTGTTTTGAGCCGGAATACAAGTTTTCGTGAAGTTCTGAGAGAAAAAGTTTACACCTTTCTCTCCTCTACTCTTCGACGACTTGTAAAATCGATGCTCGTGAATCTTGCTAGTTTCGATCTAAAACCATGTATCCCGTTGTTTTGAGCCGGAATACAAGTTTTCGTGAAGTTCTGAGAGAAGACGTTTACACCTTTCTCTCCTCTACTCTTCGACGACTTGTAAAATCGATGCTCGTGAATCTTGTTAGTTTCGATCTAAAACCATGTATCCCGTTGTTTTGAGCCGGAATACAAGTTTTCGTGAAGTTCTGAGAGAAAAAGTTTACACCTTTCTCTCCTCTACTCTTCGACGACTTGTAAAATCGATGCTCGTGAATCTTGCTAGTTTCGATCTAAAACCATGTATCCCGTTGTTTTGAGCCGGAATACAAGTTTTCGTGAAGTTCTGAGAGAAAAAGTTTACACCTTTCTCTCCTCTACTCTTCGACGACTTGTAAAATCGATGCTCGTGAATCTTGCTAGTTTCGATCTAAAACCATGTATCCCGTTGTTTTGAGCCGGAATACAAGTTTTCGCGCAGTTCTGAGAGAAAAAGTTTACACCTTTCTCTCGTCTACTCTTGGACGACTTGTAAAATCGATGCTCGTGAATCTTGCTAGTTTCGATCTAAAACCATGTATCCCGTTGTTTTGAGCCGGAATACAAGTTTTCGTGAAGTTCTGAGAGAAAAAGTTTACACCTTTCTCTCGTCTACTCTTCGACGACTTGTAAAATCGATGCTCGTGAATCTTGTTAGTTTCGATCTAAAACCATGTATCCCGTTGTTTTGAGCCGGAATACAAGTTTTCGCGCAGTTCTGAGAGAAAAAGTTTACACCTTTCTCTCGTCTACTCTTGGACGACTTGTAAAATCGATGCTCGTGAATCTTGCTAGTTTCGATCTAAAACCATGTATCCCGTTGTTTTGAGCCGGAATACAAGTTTTCGTGAAGTTCTGAGAGAAAAAGTTTACACCTTTCTCTCCTCTACTCTTCGACGACTTGTAAAATCGATGCTCGTGAATCTTGCTAGTTTCGATCTAAAACGATGTATCCCGTTGTTTTGAGCCGGAATACAAGTTTTCGCGCAGTTCTGAGAGAAAAAGTTTACACCTTTCTCTCGTCTACTCTTCGACGACTTGTAAAATCGATGCTCGTGAATATTGCTAGTTTCTATCTAAAACGATGTATCCCGTTGTTTTGAGCCGGAATACAAGTTTTCGCGCAGTTCTGAGAGAAAAAGTTTACACCTTTCTCTCGTCGTACAAACGATGTATCCCGTTGTTTTGAGCCGGAATACAAGTTTTCGTGAAGTTCTGAGAGAAAAAGTTTACACCTTTCTCTCGTCTACTCTTCGACGACTTGTAAAATCGATGCTCGTGAATCTTGCTAGTTTCGATCTAAAACCATGTATCCCGTTGTTTTGAGCCGGAATACAAGTTTTCGTGAAGTTCTGAGAGAAAAAGTTTACACCTTTCTCTCCTCTACTCTTCGACGACTTGTAAAATCGATGCTCGTGAATTGTAGTTTATCTAAAACATGTATCCGTGTTTTGAGCCGGAATACAATTTTCGGAGTTCTGAGAGAAAAAGTTACACCTTTCTCTCGCACAAACGATGTATCCCGTTGTTTTGAGCCGGAATACAAGTTTTCGTGAAGTTCTGAGAGAAAAAGTTTACACCTTTCTCTCCTCTACTCTTCGACGACTTGTAAAATCGATGCTCGTGAATCTTGTTAGTTTCGATCTAAAACCATGTATCCCGTTGTTTTGAGCCGGAATACAAGTTTTCGCGAAGTTCTGAGAGAAAAAGTTTACACCTTTCTCTCGTCTACTCTTGGACGACTTGTAAAATCGATGCTCGTGAATCTTGCTAGTTTCGATCTAAAACCATGTATCCCGTTGTTTTGAGCCGGAATACAAGTTTTCGTGAAGTTCTGAGAGAAAAAGTTTACACCTTTCTCTCCTCTACTCTTCGACGACTTGTAAAATCGATGCTCGTGAATCTTGTTAGTTTCGATCTAAAACCATGTATCCCGTTGTTTTGAGCCGGAATACAAGTTTTCGTGAAGTTCTGAGAGAAAAAGTTTACACCTTTCTCTCGTCTACTCTTCGACGACTTGTAAAATCGATGCTCGTGAATCTTGCTAGTTTCGATCTAAAACCATGTATCCCGTTGTTTTGAGCCGGAATACAAGTTTTCGTGAAGTTCTGAGAGAAAAAGTTTACACCTTTCTCTCGTCTACTCTTCGACGACTTGTAAAATCGATGCTCGTGAATCTTGCTAGTTTCGATCTAAAACCATGTATCCCGTTGTTTTGAGCCGGAATACAAGTTTTCGTGAAGTTCTGAGAGAAAAAGTTTACACCTTTCTCTCCTCTACTCTTCGACGACTTGTAAAATCGATGCTCGTGAATCTTGCTAGTTTCGATCTAAAACCATGTATCCCGTTGTTTTGAGCCGGAATACAAGTTTTCGCGCAGTTCTGAGAGAAAAAGTTTACACCTTTCTCTCGTCTACTCTTCGACGACTTGTAAAATCGATGCTCGTGAATCTTGCTAGTTTCGATCTAAAACCATGTATCCCGTTGTTTTGAGCCGGAATACAAGTTTTCGTGAAGTTCTGAGAGAAAAAGTTTACACCTTTCTCTCCTCTACTCTTCGACGACTTGTAAAATCGATGCTCGTGAATCTTGCTAGTTTCGATCTAAAACCATGTATCCCGTTGTTTTGAGCCGGAATACAAGTTTTCGTGAAGTTCTGAGAGAAAAAGTTTACACCTTTCTCTCCTCTACTCTTCGACGACTTGTAAAATCGATGCTCGTGAATCTTGCTAGTTTCGATCTAAAACCATGTATCCCGTTGTTTTGAGCCGGAATACAAGTTTTCGCGCAGTTCTGAGAGAAAAAGTTTACACCTTTCTCTCGTCTACTCTTCGACGACTTGTAAAATCGATGCTCGTGAATATTGCTAGTTTCTATCTAAAACGATGTATCCCGTTGTTTTGAGCCGGAATACAAGTTTTCGCGCAGTTCTGAGAGAAAAAGTTTACACCTTTCTCTCGTCTACTCTTGACGACTTGTAAAATCGATGCTCGTGAATCTTGCTAGTTTCGATCTAAAACCATGTATCCCGTTGTTTTGAGCCGGAATACAAGTTTTCGTGAAGTTCTGAGAGAAAAAGTTTACACCTTTCTCTCCTCTACTCTTCGACGACTTGTAAAATCGATGCTCGTGAATCTTGTTAGTTTCGATCTAAAACCATGTATCCCGTTGTTTTGAGCCGGAATACAAGTTTTCGTGAAGTTCTGAGAGAAAAAGTTTACACCTTTCTCTCGTCTACTCTTGGACGACTTGTAAAATCGATGCTCGTGAATCTTGCTAGTTTCGATCTAAAACCATGTATCCCGTTGTTTTGAGCCGGAATACAAGTTTTCGTGAAGTTCTGAGAGAAAAAGTTTACACCTTTCTCTCCTCTACTCTTCGACGACTTGTAAAATCGATGCTCGTGAATCTTGCTAGTTTCGATCTAAAACCATGTATCCCGTTGTTTTGAGCCGGAATACAAGTTTTCGTGAAGTTCTGAGAGAAAACGTTTACACCTTTCTCTCCTCTACTCTTCGACGACTTGTAAAATCGATGCTCGTGAATCTTGTTAGTTTCGATCTAAAACCATGTATCCCGTTGTTTTGAGCCGGAATACAAGTTTTCGTGAAGTTCTGAGAGAAAAAGTTTACACCTTTCTCTCCTCTACTCTTCGACGACTTGTAAAATCGATGCTCGTGAATCTTGTTAGTTTCGATCTAAAACCATGTATCCCGTTGTTTTGAGCCGGAATACAAGTTTTCGTGAAGTTCTGAGAGAAAAAGTTTACACCTTTCTCTCCTCTACTCTTCGACGACTTGTAAAATCGATGCTCGTGAATCTTGTTAGTTTCGATCTAAAACCATGTATCCCGTTGTTTTGAGCCGGAATACAAGTTTTCGTGAAGTTCTGAGAGAAAAAGTTTACACCTTTCTCTCGTCTACTCTTGGACGACTTGTAAAATCGATGCTCGTGAATCTTGCTAGTTTCGATCTAAAACCATGTATCCCGTTGTTTTGAGCCGGAATACAAGTTTTCGTGAAGTTCTGAGAGAAAAAGTTTACACCTTTCTCTCGTCTACTCTTGGACGACTTGTAAAATCGATGCTCGTGAATCTTGTTAGTTTCGATCTAAAACCATGTATCCCGTTGTTTTGAGCCGGAATACAAGTTTTCGTGAAGTTCTGAGAGAAAAAGTTTACACCTTTCTCTCGTCTACTCTTGGACGACTTGTAAAATCGATGCTCGTGAATCTTGCTAGTTTCGATCTAAAACCATGTATCCCGTTGTTTTGAGCCGGAATACAAGTTTTCGTGAAGTTCTGAGAGAAAAAGTTTACACCTTTCTCTCCTCTACTCTTCGACGACTTGTAAAATCGATGCTCGTGAATCTTGCTAGTTTCGATCTAAAACCATGTATCCCGTTGTTTTGAGCCGGAATACAAGTTTTCGCGCAGTTCTGAGAGAAAAAGTTTACACCTTTCTCTCGTCTACTCTTCGACGACTTGTAAAATCGATGCTCGTGAATCTTGCTAGTTTCGATCTAAAACGATGTATCCCGTTGTTTTGAGCCGGAATACAAGTTTTCGCGCAGTTCTGAGAGAAAAAGTTTACACCTTTCTCTCGTCTACAAACGATGTATCCCGTTGTTTTGAGCCGGAATACAAGTTTTCGTGAAGTTCTGAGAGAAAAAGTTTACACCTTTCTCTCGTCTACTCTTGGACGACTTGTAAAATCGATGCTCGTGAATCTTGTTAGTTTCGATCTAAAACCATGTATCCCGTTGTTTTGAGCCGGAATACAAGTTTTCGCGCAGTTCTGAGAGAAAAAGTTTACACCTTTCTCTCGTCTACTCTTGGACGACTTGTAAAATCGATGCTCGTGAATCTTGCTAGTTTCGATCTAAAACCATGTATCCCGTTGTTTTGAGCCGGAATACAAGTTTTCGTGAAGTTCTGAGAGAAAAAGTTTACACCTTTCTCTCCTCTACTCTTCGACGACTTGTAAAATCGATGCTCGTGAATCTTGCTAGTTTCGATCTAAAACCATGTATCCCGTTGTTTTGAGCCGGAATACAAGTTTTCGTGAAGTTCTGAGAGAAAAAGTTTACACCTTTCTCTCCTCTACTCTTCGACGACTTGTAAAATCGATGCTCGTGAATCTTGTTAGTTTCGATCTAAAACCATGTATCCCGTTGTTTTGAGCCGGAATACAAGTTTTCGTGAAGTTCTGAGAGAAAAAGTTTACACCTTTCTCTCCTCTACTCTTCGACGACTTGTAAAATCGATGCTCGTGAATCTTGCTAGTTTCGATCTAAAACCATGTATCCCGTTGTTTTGAGCCGGAATACAAGTTTTCGTGAAGTTCTGAGAGAAAAAGTTTACACCTTTCTCTCGTCTACTCTTCGACGACTTGTAAAATCGATGCTCGTGAATCTTGTTAGTTTCGATCTAAAACCATGTATCCCGTTGTTTTGAGCCGGAATACAAGTTTTCGCGCAGTTCTGAGAGAAAAAGTTTACACCTTTCTCTCGTCTACTCTTGGACGACTTGTAAAATCGATGCTCGTGAATCTTGCTAGTTTCGATCTAAAACCATGTATCCCGTTGTTTTGAGCCGGAATACAAGTTTTCGTGAAGTTCTGAGAGAAAAAGTTTACACCTTTCTCTCGTCTACTCTTCGACGACTTGTAAAATCGATGCTCGTGAATCTTGCTAGTTTCGATCTAAAACCATGTATCCCGTTGTTTTGAGCCGGAATACAAGTTTTCGTGAAGTTCTGAGAGAAAAAGTTTACACCTTTCTCTCCTCTACTCTTCGACGACTTGTAAAATCGATGCTCGTGAATCTTGCTAGTTTCGATCTAAAACCATGTATCCCGTTGTTTTGAGCCGGAATACAAGTTTTCGCGCAGTTCTGAGAGAAAAAGTTTACACCTTTCTCTCGTCTACTCTTCGACGACTTGTAAAATCGATGCTCGTGAATCTTGCTAGTTTCGATCTAAAACCATGTATCCCGTTGTTTTGAGCCGGAATACAAGTTTTCGCGCAGTTCTGAGAGAAAAAGTTTACACCTTTCTCTCGTCTACTCTTCGACGACTTGTAAAATCGATGCTCGTGAATCTTGCTAGTTTCGATCTAAAACCATGTATCCCGTTGTTTTGAGCCGGAATACAAGTTTTCGTGAAGTTCTGAGAGAAAAAGTTTACACCTTTCTCTCCTCTACTCTTCGACGACTTGTAAAATCGATGCTCGTGAATCTTGTTAGTTTCGATCTAAAACCATGTATCCCGTTGTTTTGAGCCGGAATACAAGTTTTCGTGAAGTTCTGAGAGAAAAAGTTTACACCTTTCTCTCGTCTACTCTTGGACGACTTGTAAAATCGATGCTCGTGAATCTTGCTAGTTTCGATCTAAAACCATGTATCCCGTTGTTTTGAGCCGGAATACAAGTTTTCGTGAAGTTCTGAGAGAAAAAGTTTACACCTTTCTCTCCTCTACTCTTCGACGACTTGTAAAATCGATGCTCGTGAATCTTGCTAGTTTCGATCTAAAACCATGTATCCCGTTGTTTTGAGCCGGAATACAAGTTTTCGTGAAGTTCTGAGAGAAAAAGTTTACACCTTTCTCTCCTCTACTCTTCGACGACTTGTAAAATCGATGCTCGTGAATCTTGCTAGTTTCGATCTAAAACCATGTATCCCGTTGTTTTGAGCCGGAATACAAGTTTTCGTGAAGTTCTGAGAGAAAAAGTTTACACCTTTCTCTCGTCTACTCTTCGACGACTTGTAAAATCGATGCTCGTGAATCTTGTTAGTTTCGATCTAAAACCATGTATCCCGTTGTTTTGAGCCGGAATACAAGTTTTCGTGAAGTTCTGAGAGAAAAAGTTTACACCTTTCTCTCGTCTACTCTTGGACGACTTGTAAAATCGATGCTCGTGAATCTTGCTAGTTTCGATCTAAAACCATGTATCCCGTTGTTTTGAGCCGGAATACAAGTTTTCGTGAAGTTCTGAGAGAAAAAGTTTACACCTTTCTCTCCTCTACTCTTCGACGACTTGTAAAATCGATGCTCGTGAATCTTGTTAGTTTCGATCTAAAACCATGTATCCCGTTGTTTTGAGCCGGAATACAAGTTTTCGTGAAGTTCTGAGAGAAAAAGTTTACACCTTTCTCTCGTCTACTCTTCGACGACTTGTAAAATCGATGCTCGTGAATCTTGCTAGTTTCGATCTAAAACCATGTATCCCGTTGTTTTGAGCCGGAATACAAGTTTTCGTGAAGTTCTGAGAGAAAAAGTTTACACCTTTCTCTCCTCTACTCTTCGACGACTTGTAAAATCGATGCTCGTGAATCTTGCTAGTTTCGATCTAAAACCATGTATCCCGTTGTTTTGAGCCGGAATACAAGTTTTCGTGAAGTTCTGAGAGAAAAAGTTTACACCTTTCTCTCCTCTACTCTTCGACGACTTGTAAAATCGATGCTCGTGAATCTTGTTAGTTTCGATCTAAAACCATGTATCCCGTTGTTTTGAGCCGGAATACAAGTTTTCGTGAAGTTCTGAGAGAAAAAGTTTACACCTTTCTCTCGTCTACTCTTCGACGACTTGTAAAATCGATGCTCGTGAATCTTGCTAGTTTCGATCTAAAACCATGTATCCCGTTGTTTTGAGCCGGAATACAAGTTTTCGTGAAGTTCTGAGAGAAAAAGTTTACACCTTTCTCTCGTCTACTCTTGGACGACTTGTAAAATCGATGCTCGTGAATCTTGTTAGTTTCGATCTAAAACCATGTATCCCGTTGTTTTGAGCCGGAATACAAGTTTTCGTGAAGTTCTGAGAGAAAAAGTTTACACCTTTCTCTCGTCTACTCTTGGACGACTTGTAAAATCGATGCTCGTGAATCTTGCTAGTTTCGATCTAAAACCATGTATCCCGTTGTTTTGAGCCGGAATACAAGTTTTCGTGAAGTTCTGAGAGAAAAAGTTTACACCTTTCTCTCCTCTACTCTTCGACGACTTGTAAAATCGATGCTCGTGAATCTTGCTAGTTTCGATCTAAAACGATGTATCCCGTTGTTTTGAGCCGGAATACAAGTTTTCGCGCAGTTCTGAGAGAAAAAGTTTACACCTTTCTCTCGTCTACTCTTCGACGACTTGTAAAATCGATGCTCGTGAATATTGCTAGTTTCTATCTAAAACGATGTATCCCGTTGTTTTGAGCCGGAATACAAGTTTTCGCGCAGTTCTGAGAGAAAAAGTTTACACCTTTCTCTCGTCTACTCTTCGACGACTTGTAAAATCGATGCTCGTGAATCTTGCTAGTTTCGATCTAAAACCATGTATCCCGTTGTTTTGAGCCGGAATACAAGTTTTCGTGAAGTTCTGAGAGAAAAAGTTTACACCTTTCTCTCCTCTACTCTTCGACGACTTGTAAAATCGATGCTCGTGAATCTTGTTAGTTTCGATCTAAAACCATGTATCCCGTTGTTTTGAGCCGGAATACAAGTTTTCGTGAAGTTCTGAGAGAAAAAGTTTACACCTTTCTCTCCTCTACTCTTGGACGACTTGTAAAATCGATGCTCGTGAATCTTGCTAGTTTCGATCTAAAACCATGTATCCCGTTGTTTTGAGCCGGAATACAAGTTTTCGTGAAGTTCTGAGAGAAAAAGTTTACACCTTTCTCTCCTCTACTCTTCGACGACTTGTAAAATCGATGCTCGTGAATCTTGCTAGTTTCGATCTAAAACCATGTATCCCGTTGTTTTGAGCCGGAATACAAGTTTTCGTGAAGTTCTGAGAGAAAAAGTTTACACCTTTCTCTCCTCTACTCTTCGACGACTTGTAAAATCGATGCTCGTGAATCTTGTTAGTTTCGATCTAAAACCATGTATCCCGTTGTTTTGAGCCGGAATACAAGTTTTCGTGAAGTTCTGAGAGAAAAAGTTTACACCTTTCTCTCGTCTACTCTTGGACGACTTGTAAAATCGATGCTCGTGAATCTTGCTAGTTTCGATCTAAAACCATGTATCCCGTTGTTTTGAGCCGGAATACAAGTTTTCGTGAAGTTCTGAGAGAAAAAGTTTACACCTTTCTCTCCTCTACTCTTCGACGACTTGTAAAATCGATGCTCGTGAATCTTGTTAGTTTCGATCTAAAACCATGTATCCCGTTGTTTTGAGCCGGAATACAAGTTTTCGTGAAGTTCTGAGAGAAAAAGTTTACACCTTTCTCTCGTCTACTCTTCGACGACTTGTAAAATCGATGCTCGTGAATCTTGCTAGTTTCGATCTAAAACCATGTATCCCGTTGTTTTGAGCCGGAATACAAGTTTTCGTGAAGTTCTGAGAGAAAAAGTTTACACCTTTCTCTCGTCTACTCTTGGACGACTTGTAAAATCGATGCTCGTGAATCTTGTTAGTTTCGATCTAAAACCATGTATCCCGTTGTTTTGAGCCGGAATACAAGTTTTCGCGCAGTTCTGAGAGAAAAAGTTTACACCTTTCTCTCGTCTACTCTTCGACGACTTGTAAAATCGATGCTCGTGAATCTTGCTAGTTTCGATCTAAAACCATGTATCCCGTTGTTTTGAGCCGGAATACAAGTTTTCGTGAAGTTCTGAGAGAAAAAGTTTACACCTTTCTCTCCTCTACTCTTCGACGACTTGTAAAATCGATGCTCGTGAATCTTGCTAGTTTCGATCTAAAACGATGTATCCCGTTGTTTTGAGCCGGAATACAAGTTTTCGCGCAGTTCTGAGAGAAAAAGTTTACACCTTTCTCTCGTCTACTCTTCGACGACTTGTAAAATCGATGCTCGTGAATATTGCTAGTTTCTATCTAAAACGATGTATCCCGTTGTTTTGAGCCGGAATACAAGTTTTCGCGCAGTTCTGAGAGAAAAAGTTTACACCTTTCTCTCGTCTACTCTTCGACGACTTGTAAAATCGATGCTCGTGAATCTTGCTAGTTTCGATCTAAAACCATGTATCCCGTTGTTTTGAGCCGGAATACAAGTTTTCGTGAAGTTCTGAGAGAAAAAGTTTACACCTTTCTCTCGTCTACTCTTGGACGACTTGTAAAATCGATGCTCGTGAATCTTGTTAGTTTCGATCTAAAACCATGTATCCCGTTGTTTTGAGCCGGAATACAAGTTTTCGCGCAGTTCTGAGAGAAAAAGTTTACACCTTTCTCTCGTCTACTCTTGGACGACTTGTAAAATCGATGCTCGTGAATCTTGCTAGTTTCGATCTAAAACCATGTATCCCGTTGTTTTGAGCCGGAATACAAGTTTTCGTGAAGTTCTGAGAGAAAAAGTTTACACCTTTCTCTCCTCTACTCTTCGACGACTTGTAAAATCGATGCTCGTGAATCTTGCTAGTTTCGATCTAAAACCATGTATCCCGTTGTTTTGAGCCGGAATACAAGTTTTCGTGAAGTTCTGAGAGAAAAAGTTTACACCTTTCTCTCCTCTACTCTTCGACGACTTGTAAAATCGATGCTCGTGAATCTTGTTAGTTTCGATCTAAAACCATGTATCCCGTTGTTTTGAGCCGGAATACAAGTTTTCGTGAAGTTCTGAGAGAAAAAGTTTACACCTTTCTCTCGTCTACTCTTGGACGACTTGTAAAATCGATGCTCGTGAATCTTGCTAGTTTCGATCTAAAACCATGTATCCCGTTGTTTTGAGCCGGAATACAAGTTTTCGTGAAGTTCTGAGAGAAAAAGTTTACACCTTTCTCTCGTCTACTCTTCGACGACTTGTAAAATCGATGCTCGTGAATCTTGTTAGTTTCGATCTAAAACCATGTATCCCGTTGTTTTGAGCCGGAATACAAGTTTTCGCGAAGTTCTGAGAGAAAAAGTTTACACCTTTCTCTCGTCTACTCTTCGACGACTTGTAAAATCGATGCTCGTGAATCTTGCTAGTTTCGATCTAAAACCATGTATCCCGTTGTTTTGAGCCGGAATACAAGTTTTCGTGAAGTTCTGAGAGAAAAAGTTTACACCTTTCTCTCCTCTACTCTTCGACGACTTGTAAAATCGATGCTCGTGAATCTTGCTAGTTTCGATCTAAAACCATGTATCCCGTTGTTTTGAGCCGGAATACAAGTTTTCGTGAAGTTCTGAGAGAAAAAGTTTACACCTTTCTCTCCTCTACTCTTCGACGACTTGTAAAATCGATGCTCGTGAATCTTGCTAGTTTCGATCTAAAACCATGTATCCCGTTGTTTTGAGCCGGAATACAAGTTTTCGCGCAGTTCTGAGAGAAAAAGTTTACACCTTTCTCTCGTCTACTCTTCGACGACTTGTAAAATCGATGCTCGTGAATATTGCTAGTTTCGATCTAAAACGATGTATCCCGTTGTTTTGAGCCGGAATACAAGTTTTCGCGCAGTTCTGAGAGAAAAAGTTTACACCTTTCTCTCGTCTACTCTTCGACGACTTGTAAAATCGATGCTCGTGAATCTTGCTAGTTTCGATCTAAAACCATGTATCCCGTTGTTTTGAGCCGGAATACAAGTTTTCGTGAAGTTCTGAGAGAAAAAGTTTACACCTTTCTCTCCTCTACTCTTCGACGACTTGTAAAATCGATGCTCGTGAATCTTGTTAGTTTCGATCTAAAACCATGTATCCCGTTGTTTTGAGCCGGAATACAAGTTTTCGTGAAGTTCTGAGAGAAAAAGTTTACACCTTTCTCTCGTCTACTCTTCGACGACTTGTAAAATCGATGCTCGTGAATCTTGCTAGTTTCGATCTAAAACCATGTATCCCGTTGTTTTGAGCCGGAATACAAGTTTTCGTGAAGTTCTGAGAGAAAAAGTTTACACCTTTCTCTCCTCTACTCTTCGACGACTTGTAAAATCGATGCTCGTGAATCTTGTTAGTTTCGATCTAAAACCATGTATCCCGTTGTTTTGAGCCGGAATACAAGTTTTCGTGAAGTTCTGAGAGAAAAAGTTTACACCTTTCTCTCGTCTACTCTTCGACGACTTGTAAAATCGATGCTCGTGAATCTTGTTAGTTTCGATCTAAAACCATGTATCCCGTTGTTTTGAGCCGGAATACAAGTTTTCGTGAAGTTCTGAGAGAAAAAGTTTACACCTTTCTCTCCTCTACTCTTCGACGACTTGTAAAATCGATGCTCGTGAATCTTGCTAGTTTCGATCTAAAACCATGTATCCCGTTGTTTTGAGCCGGAATACAAGTTTTCGTGAAGTTCTGAGAGAAAAAGTTTACACCTTTCTCTCGTCTACTCTTCGACGACTTGTAAAATCGATGCTCGTGAATCTTGCTAGTTTCGATCTAAAACCATGTATCCCGTTGTTTTGAGCCGGAATACAAGTTTTCGTGAAGTTCTGAGAGAAAAAGTTTACACCTTTCTCTCGTCTACTCTTCGACGACTTGTAAAATCGATGCTCGTGAATCTTGCTAGTTTCGATCTAAAACCATGTATCCCGTTGTTTTGAGCCGGAATACAAGTTTTCGTGAAGTTCTGAGAGAAAAAGTTTACACCTTTCTCTCGTCTACTCTTCGACGACTTGTAAAATCGATGCTCGTGAATCTTGCTAGTTTCGATCTAAAACCATGTATCCCGTTGTTTTGAGCCGGAATACAAGTTTTCGTGAAGTTCTGAGAGAAAAAGTTTACACCTTTCTCTCGTCTACTCTTCGACGACTTGTAAAATCGATGCTCGTGAATCTTGCTAGTTTCGATCTAAAACCATGTATCCCGTTGTTTTGAGCCGGAATACAAGTTTTCGTGAAGTTCTGAGAGAAAAAGTTTACACCTTTCTCTCGTCTACTCTTCGACGACTTGTAAAATCGATGCTCGTGAATCTTGTTAGTTTCGATCTAAAACCATGTATCCCGTTGTTTTGAGCCGGAATACAAGTTTTCGCGAAGTTCTGAGAGAAAAAGTTTACACCTTTCTCTCGTCTACTCTTCGACGACTTGTAAAATCGATGCTCGTGAATCTTGCTAGTTTCGATCTAAAACCATGTATCCCGTTGTTTTGAGCCGGAATACAAGTTTTCGTGAAGTTCTGAGAGAAAAAGTTTACACCTTTCTCTCCTCTACTCTTCGACGACTTGTAAAATCGATGCTCGTGAATCTTGCTAGTTTCGATCTAAAACCATGTATCCCGTTGTTTTGAGCCGGAATACAAGTTTTCGTGAAGTTCTGAGAGAAAAAGTTTACACCTTTCTCTCGTCTACTCTTCGACGACTTGTAAAATCGATGCTCGTGAATCTTGCTAGTTTCGATCTAAAACCATGTATCCCGTTGTTTTGAGCCGGAATACAAGTTTTCGTGAAGTTCTGAGAGAAAAAGTTTACACCTTTCTCTCGTCTACTCTTCGACGACTTGTAAAATCGATGCTCGTGAATCTTGCTAGTTTCGATCTAAAACCATGTATCCCGTTGTTTTGAGCCGGAATACAAGTTTTCGTGAAGTTCTGAGAGAAAAAGTTTACACCTTTCTCTCCTCTACTCTTCGACGACTTGTAAAATCGATGCTCGTGAATCTTGCTAGTTTCGATCTAAAACCATGTATCCCGTTGTTTTGAGCCGGAATACAAGTTTTCGTGAAGTTCTGAGAGAAAAAGTTTACACCTTTCTCTCCTCTACTCTTCGACGACTTGTAAAATCGATGCTCGTGAATCTTGCTAGTTTCGATCTAAAACCATGTATCCCGTTGTTTTGAGCCGGAATACAAGTTTTCGTGAAGTTCTGAGAGAAAAAGTTTACACCTTTCTCTCGTCTACTCTTCGACGACTTGTAAAATCGATGCTCGTGAATCTTGCTAGTTTCGATCTAAAACCATGTATCCCGTTGTTTTGAGCCGGAATACAAGTTTTCGTGAAGTTCTGAGAGAAAAAGTTTACACCTTTCTCTCCTCTACTCTTCGACGACTTGTAAAATCGATGCTCGTGAATCTTGTTAGTTTCGATCTAAAACCATGTATCCCGTTGTTTTGAGCCGGAATACAAGTTTTCGTGAAGTTCTGAGAGAAAAAGTTTACACCTTTCTCTCGTCTACTCTTCGACGACTTGTAAAATCGATGCTCGTGAATCTTGCTAGTTTCGATCTAAAACCATGTATCCCGTTGTTTTGAGCCGGAATACAAGTTTTCGTGAAGTTCTGAGAGAAAAAGTTTACACCTTTCTCTCCTCTACTCTTCGACGACTTGTAAAATCGATGCTCGTGAATCTTGTTAGTTTCGATCTAAAACCATGTATCCCGTTGTTTTGAGCCGGAATACAAGTTTTCGTGAAGTTCTGAGAGAAAAAGTTTACACCTTTCTCTCTCTACTCTTCGACGACTTGTAAAATCGATGCTCGTGAATCTTGTTAGTTTCGATCTAAAACCATGTATCCCGTTGTTTTGAGCCGGAATACAAGTTTTCGTGAAGTTCTGAGAGAAAAAGTTTACACCTTTCTCTCCTCTACTCTTCGACGACTTGTAAAATCGATGCTCGTGAATCTTGTTAGTTTCGATCTAAAACCATGTATCCCGTTGTTTTGAGCCGGAATACAAGTTTTCGTGAAGTTCTGAGAGAAAAAGTTTACACCTTTCTCTCGTCTACTCTTGGACGACTTGTAAAATCGATGCTCGTGAATCTTGCTAGTTTCGATCTAAAACCATGTATCCCGTTGTTTTGAGCCGGAATACAAGTTTTCGTGAAGTTCTGAGAGAAAAAGTTTACACCTTTCTCTCCTCTACTCTTCGACGACTTGTAAAATCGATGCTCGTGAATCTTGCTAGTTTCGATCTAAAACCATGTATCCCGTTGTTTTGAGCCGGAATACAAGTTTTCGTGAAGTTCTGAGAGAAAAAGTTTACACCTTTCTCTCGTCTACTCTTCGACGACTTGTAAAATCGATGCTCGTGAATCTTGCTAGTTTCGATCTAAAACCATGTATCCCGTTGTTTTGAGCCGGAATACAAGTTTTCGTGAAGTTCTGAGAGAAAAAGTTTACACCTTTCTCTCGTCTACTCTTGGACGACTTGTAAAATCGATGCTCGTGAATCTTGCTAGTTTCGATCTAAAACCATGTATCCCGTTGTTTTGAGCCGGAATACAAGTTTTCGTGAAGTTCTGAGAGAAAAAGTTTACACCTTTCTCTCCTCTACTCTTCGACGACTTGTAAAATCGATGCTCGTGAATCTTGTTAGTTTCGATCTAAAACCATGTATCCCGTTGTTTTGAGCCGGAATACAAGTTTTCGTGAAGTTCTGAGAGAAAAAGTTTACACCTTTCTCTCGTCTACTCTTCGACGACTTGTAAAATCGATGCTCGTGAATCTTGCTAGTTTCGATCTAAAACCATGTATCCCGTTGTTTTGAGCCGGAATACAAGTTTTCGTGAAGTTCTGAGAGAAAAAGTTTACACCTTTCTCTCCTCTACTCTTCGACGACTTGTAAAATCGATGCTCGTGAATCTTGCTAGTTTCGATCTAAAACCATGTATCCCGTTGTTTTGAGCCGGAATACAAGTTTTCGTGAAGTTCTGAGAGAAAAAGTTTACACCTTTCTCTCCTCTACTCTTCGACGACTTGTAAAATCGATGCTCGTGAATCTTGTTAGTTTCGATCTAAAACCATGTATCCCGTTGTTTTGAGCCGGAATACAAGTTTTCGTGAAGTTCTGAGAGAAAAAGTTTACACCTTTCTCTCGTCTACTCTTCGACGACTTGTAAAATCGATGCTCGTGAATCTTGCTAGTTTCGATCTAAAACCATGTATCCCGTTGTTTTGAGCCGGAATACAAGTTTTCGTGAAGTTCTGAGAGAAAAAGTTTACACCTTTCTCTCCTCTACTCTTCGACGACTTGTAAAATCGATGCTCGTGAATCTTGCTAGTTTCGATCTAAAACCATGTATCCCGTTGTTTTGAGCCGGAATACAAGTTTTCGTGAAGTTCTGAGAGAAAAAGTTTACACCTTTCTCTCCTCTACTCTTCGACGACTTGTAAAATCGATGCTCGTGAATCTTGCTAGTTTCGATCTAAAACCATGTATCCCGTTGTTTTGAGCCGGAATACAAGTTTTCGTGAAGTTCTGAGAGAAAAAGTTTACACCTTTCTCTCGTCTACTCTTCGACGACTTGTAAAATCGATGCTCGTGAATCTTGTTAGTTTCGATCTAAAACCATGTATCCCGTTGTTTTGAGCCGGAATACAAGTTTTCGTGAAGTTCTGAGAGAAAAAGTTTACACCTTTCTCTCCTCTACTCTTCGACGACTTGTAAAATCGATGCTCGTGAATCTTGTTAGTTTCGATCTAAAACCATGTATCCCGTTGTTTTGAGCCGGAATACAAGTTTTCGTGAAGTTCTGAGAGAAAAAGTTTACACCTTTCTCTCCTCTACTCTTCGACGACTTGTAAAATCGATGCTCGTGAATCTTGCTAGTTTCGATCTAAAACCATGTATCCCGTTGTTTTGAGCCGGAATACAAGTTTTCGTGAAGTTCTGAGAGAAAAAGTTTACACCTTTCTCTCCTCTACTCTTCGACGACTTGTAAAATCGATGCTCGTGAATCTTGCTAGTTTCGATCTAAAACCATGTATCCCGTTGTTTTGAGCCGGAATACAAGTTTTCGTGAAGTTCTGAGAGAAAAAGTTTACACCTTTCTCTCGTCTACTCTTCGACGACTTGTAAAATCGATGCTCGTGAATCTTGCTAGTTTCGATCTAAAACCATGTATCCCGTTGTTTTGAGCCGGAATACAAGTTTTCGTGAAGTTCTGAGAGAAAAAGTTTACACCTTTCTCTCCTCTACTCTTCGACGACTTGTAAAATCGATGCTCGTGAATCTTGCTAGTTTCGATCTAAAACCATGTATCCCGTTGTTTTGAGCCGGAATACAAGTTTTCGCGCAGTTCTGAGAGAAAAAGTTTACACCTTTCTCTCGTCTACTCTTCGACGACTTGTAAAATCGATGCTCGTGAATCTTGCTAGTTTCGATCTAAAACGATGTATCCCGTTGTTTTGAGCCGGAATACAAGTTTTCGCGCAGTTCTGAGAGAAAAAGTTTACACCTTTCTCTCGTCTACTCTTCGACGACTTGTAAAATCGATGCTCGTGAATCTTGCTAGTTTCGATCTAAAACCATGTATCCCGTTGTTTTGAGCCGGAATACAAGTTTTCGTGAAGTTCTGAGAGAAAAAGTTTACACCTTTCTCTCGTCTACTCTTCGACGACTTGTAAAATCGATGCTCGTGAATCTTGTTAGTTTCGATCTAAAACCATGTATCCCGTTGTTTTGAGCCGGAATACAAGTTTTCGTGAAGTTCTGAGAGAAAAAGTTTACACCTTTCTCTCGTCTACTCTTGGACGACTTGTAAAATCGATGCTCGTGAATCTTGCTAGTTTCGATCTAAAACCATGTATCCCGTTGTTTTGAGCCGGAATACAAGTTTTCGTGAAGTTCTGAGAGAAAAAGTTTACACCTTTCTCTCCTCTACTCTTCGACGACTTGTAAAATCGATGCTCGTGAATCTTGCTAGTTTCGATCTAAAACCATGTATCCCGTTGTTTTGAGCCGGAATACAAGTTTTCGTGAAGTTCTGAGAGAAAAAGTTTACACCTTTCTCTCGTCTACTCTTCGACGACTTGTAAAATCGATGCTCGTGAATCTTGTTAGTTTCGATCTAAAACCATGTATCCCGTTGTTTTGAGCCGGAATACAAGTTTTCGTGAAGTTCTGAGAGAAAAAGTTTACACCTTTCTCTCGTCTACTCTTCGACGACTTGTAAAATCGATGCTCGTGAATCTTGCTAGTTTCGATCTAAAACCATGTATCCCGTTGTTTTGAGCCGGAATACAAGTTTTCGTGAAGTTCTGAGAGAAAAAGTTTACACCTTTCTCTCCTCTACTCTTCGACGACTTGTAAAATCGATGCTCGTGAATCTTGCTAGTTTCGATCTAAAACCATGTATCCCGTTGTTTTGAGCCGGAATACAAGTTTTCGCGCAGTTCTGAGAGAAAAAGTTTACACCTTTCTCTCGTCTACTCTTGGACGACTTGTAAAATCGATGCTCGTGAATCTTGCTAGTTTCGATCTAAAACCATGTATCCCGTTGTTTTGAGCCGGAATACAAGTTTTCGTGAAGTTCTGAGAGAAAAAGTTTACACCTTTCTCTCGTCTACTCTTCGACGACTTGTAAAATCGATGCTCGTGAATCTTGCTAGTTTCGATCTAAAACCATGTATCCCGTTGTTTTGAGCCGGAATACAAGTTTTCGTGAAGTTCTGAGAGAAAAAGTTTACACCTTTCTCTCCTCTACTCTTCGACGACTTGTAAAATCGATGCTCGTGAATATTGCTAGTTTCGATCTAAAACCATGTATCCCGTTGTTTTGAGCCGGAATACAAGTTTTCGCGCAGTTCTGAGAGAAAAAGTTTACACCTTTCTCTCCTCTACTCTTCGACGACTTGTAAAATCGATGCTCGTGAATCTTGCTAGTTTCGATCTAAAACCATGTATCCCGTTGTTTTGAGCCGGAATACAAGTTTTCGTGAAGTTCTGAGAGAAAAAGTTTACACCTTTCTCTCGTCTACTCTTCGACGACTTGTAAAATCGATGCTCGTGAATCTTGTTAGTTTCGATCTAAAACCATGTATCCCGTTGTTTTGAGCCGGAATACAAGTTTTCGTGAAGTTCTGAGAGAAAAAGTTTACACCTTTCTCTCGTCTACTCTTGGACGACTTGTAAAATCGATGCTCGTGAATCTTGCTAGTTTCGATCTAAAACCATGTATCCCGTTGTTTTGAGCCGGAATACAAGTTTTCGTGAAGTTCTGAGAGAAAAAGTTTACACCTTTCTCTCCTCTACTCTTCGACGACTTGTAAAATCGATGCTCGTGAATCTTGCTAGTTTCGATCTAAAACCATGTATCCCGTTGTTTTGAGCCGGAATACAAGTTTTCGTGAAGTTCTGAGAGAAAACGTTTACACCTTTCTCTCCTCTACTCTTCGACGACTTGTAAAATCGATGCTCGTGAATCTTGTTAGTTTCGATCTAAAACCATGTATCCCGTTGTTTTGAGCCGGAATACAAGTTTTCGTGAAGTTCTGAGAGAAAAAGTTTACACCTTTCTCTCGTCTACTCTTCGACGACTTGTAAAATCGATGCTCGTGAATCTTGCTAGTTTCGATCTAAAACCATGTATCCCGTTGTTTTGAGCCGGAATACAAGTTTTCGTGAAGTTCTGAGAGAAAAAGTTTACACCTTTCTCTCGTCTACTCTTGGACGACTTGTAAAATCGATGCTCGTGAATCTTGTTAGTTTCGATCTAAAACCATGTATCCCGTTGTTTTGAGCCGGAATACAAGTTTTCGTGAAGTTCTGAGAGAAAAAGTTTACACCTTTCTCTCGTCTACTCTTGGACGACTTGTAAAATCGATGCTCGTGAATCTTGCTAGTTTCGATCTAAAACCATGTATCCCGTTGTTTTGAGCCGGAATACAAGTTTTCGTGAAGTTCTGAGAGAAAAAGTTTACACCTTTCTCTCCTCTACTCTTCGACGACTTGTAAAATCGATGCTCGTGAATCTTGCTAGTTTCGATCTAAAACCATGTATCCCGTTGTTTTGAGCCGGAATACAAGTTTTCGCGAAGTTCTGAGAGAAAAAGTTTACACCTTTCTCTCGTCTACTCTTCGACGACTTGTAAAATCGATGCTCGTGAATCTTGCTAGTTTCGATCTAAAACCATGTATCCCGTTGTTTTGAGCCGGAATACAAGTTTTCGTGAAGTTCTGAGAGAAAAAGTTTACACCTTTCTCTCCTCTACTCTTCGACGACTTGTAAAATCGATGCTCGTGAATCTTGCTAGTTTCGATCTAAAACCATGTATCCCGTTGTTTTGAGCCGGAATACAAGTTTTCGTGAAGTTCTGAGAGAAAAAGTTTACACCTTTCTCTCCTCTACTCTTCGACGACTTGTAAAATCGATGCTCGTGAATCTTGCTAGTTTCGATCTAAAACCATGTATCCCGTTGTTTTGAGCCGGAATACAAGTTTTCGTGAAGTTCTGAGAGAAAAAGTTTACACCTTTCTCTCGTCTACTCTTCGACGACTTGTAAAATCGATGCTCGTGAATCTTGTTAGTTTCGATCTAAAACCATGTATCCCGTTGTTTTGAGCCGGAATACAAGTTTTCGTGAAGTTCTGAGAGAAAAAGTTTACACCTTTCTCTCGTCTACTCTTGGACGACTTGTAAAATCGATGCTCGTGAATCTTGTTAGTTTCGATCTAAAACCATGTATCCCGTTGTTTTGAGCCGGAATACAAGTTTTCGCGCAGTTCTGAGAGAAAAAGTTTACACCTTTCTCTCGTCTACTCTTGGACGACTTGTAAAATCGATGCTCGTGAATCTTGCTAGTTTCGATCTAAAACCATGTATCCCGTTGTTTTGAGCCGGAATACAAGTTTTCGTGAAGTTCTGAGAGAAAAAGTTTACACCTTTCTCTCGTCTACTCTTCGACGACTTGTAAAATCGATGCTCGTGAATCTTGCTAGTTTCGATCTAAAACCATGTATCCCGTTGTTTTGAGCCGGAATACAAGTTTTCGTGAAGTTCTGAGAGAAAAAGTTTACACCTTTCTCTCCTCTACTCTTCGACGACTTGTAAAATCGATGCTCGTGAATCTTGCTAGTTTCGATCTAAAACCATGTATCCCGTTGTTTTGAGCCGGAATACAAGTTTTCGTGAAGTTCTGAGAGAAAAAGTTTACACCTTTCTCTCCTCTACTCTTCGACGACTTGTAAAATCGATGCTCGTGAATCTTGCTAGTTTCGATCTAAAACCATGTATCCCGTTGTTTTGAGCCGGAATACAAGTTTTCGTGAAGTTCTGAGAGAAAAAGTTTACACCTTTCTCTCGTCTACTCTTCGACGACTTGTAAAATCGATGCTCGTGAATCTTGCTAGTTTCGATCTAAAACCATGTATCCCGTTGTTTTGAGCCGGAATACAAGTTTTCGTGAAGTTCTGAGAGAA